>PVIU01003628.1:0-141370 GCA_004026605.1 Ondatra zibethicus
AATATTGAGATAAATGAGGGCTGCTGACTGTGAACTCAAACTAGAAATTAGTGTTACGTGTGCGGGAAAGCCTTTGTTCTAATGAGATTTACACTAATCACAAAGTCTGTAGCTTGCTTTCTAATGTGTTGACATCATGTATTTACACACTTTTGCAACAATATGAATATACTTAACACTACTGAGTGGCACATTTAAAAAAAAAAAAGATATCTCTTTCCTTGCTCTCCCTCACTGTTATTCTCCCTTCTTGAGTATCCCATCCCCTCATGTTCTCCTCCTCCTTCCTTTCCACCCTCCCTTCTCCCCCACATACTAATTTTCTCAGGAAGTCTTGTCTGTTTCCCCTTCCCAGGAGGATCCATGTATGTCTCTTTTAGGGTTCTCCTTGTTACCTTGTTTCTCTGGGATCATGGACTACAGGCTGATTATCCACTTATGAGTGAGTATATACCATGTTTGTCTATCTGTGTCTGAGCTAACTCACTGAGGATGGTATTTTCTAATTCTATCCATTTGCATGCAAATTTCAAGATGTCATTGTTTTTTATTGCTGAATAGTACTCCATTGTGTAAATATACCACATTTTCTTATCCATTCTTTAGTTGAGGGGCATCTAAGTTGTTTCCAGGTTCTGGCTATTACAAATAATGATGCCATGAACACAGTTGAGCAAATGTCCTTGTAGTATGATTGAGCATCCTTTAGGCATATAACCAAGAGTGGTATTTCTGGGTACTGAGGTAGGTTGATTCCCAATTTTCTGAGAAACTGCCATACTGATTTCCAAAGTGACTTTACAAGTTTGTATTCCCACCAGCAATGGAGGAGTGTTCCCTTTACTCTGCGTCCTCTCCAGCAAAAGCTGTTACTGTTGTTTTTGATGTTAGTCATTCTGATTGGTGTAAGATGGTATCTAAGTCATTTTGATTTGCATTTCCTTGATGGCTAAGGATGTTGAGAAATTCCTTAAGTGCCTTTCAGACATTTGCAATTCTTCTTTTGAGAATTCTCTGTTTAGATCTGTACTCCATTTTAAAATTGGATTATTTGGTAATTTAATGTCTAGTTTCTTGAGTTCTTTATATATTTTGGAGATCAGTCCTCTGTTCAGTGTGGGGTTAGTGAAGATCTTTTCCATTAAATAGGCTGCTGTTTTGTCTTATTGACTGTGTCCTTTGCGTTACAGACGCTTCTCAATTTCAGGAAGTTCCATTTATTAATTGTTGCTTTCAGTGTCTGTGCTACTACTGTTATATTTAGGAAGTGATTTTCTGAGTCCATGTGTTGAAGGCTACTTCCCACTTTCTCTTATATGAGGTCCAGTGTGGCTGGATTTATATTGAGGTCTTTGATCCATTTGGATTTGAGTTTTGTATATAGGGAGAGATATGGTTTTATTTGCATTCTTTTACATGTTGACATTCAGTTATGCCAGCACCATTTTTTGAAGATGCTTTCTTTATTCAATTGTATAATTTTAGCTTCTTTGTCAAAAATCAGGTGTTCATAGGTGTGTGGATCAATATCAGGGTCTTCAATTCAATTCCATTGGTCCTCCTGTCTGTTTTTATGCCAATATCAAGCTGTTTTCATTACTGTAGTTCTATAATAGAGCTTGATGTCAATGATAGTGATGCCTCCAGAGATTTCTTTGTTGTAAAAGTTTTTTTTTTTGGCTGTTCTGAGCTTTTTGTTTTACCTTATGAAGGTGAGTAGTGTTCTTTCAAGTTTTGTGAAAATTGTGCTGGGATTTTGATAGGGATTGCATTGAATCTGCAGATTGCTTTTGGTAGGATTGCCATTTTTACTATGTTGATTCAACCTATCCAAGAGCATGGGAGATCTTTCCTTTTTCTGATATCTTCCACAATTTCTTTCTTCAAAGACTTAATGTTCCTGTTGTATATGTATAGGTCTTTCCCTTCTTTGGTTGGTGTTACCTCAAGATATTTTATGTTATTTGTGGCTATTGTAAATGGTGATGTTTCTCTGATTTCTTCTCAGGACCTTTATCATTTGTATATAGGAGGGGTACTGGATTTTTGGAGTTGATCTTGTATCCTGCTGCATTACTGAAGGTGTTTATCAGCTTGGGCGTTCCCTTGTCAAATTTTTGTGGTCACTTATGTATACTATCATATCATCTGCTAATAGCAAAAGTTTGACTTCTTTTTTTCCAATTTGTATCCCTTTGATCTCCTTTTGTTGTCTTCTTGTTCTAGCTAGAACTTCAAGTACTAAGTTGAAAAGGTATAGAGTGAGTTAGCAGCCTTGTCTTGTTTCTGATTTTAGTGGAATTACTTTGAGTTTCTCTCCATTTATTTTCATGTTGACTGTTGGCTTGTTGCATATTGCTTTTATTATGTTTAGCTACATTCCTTGTATCCCTAATCTCTCCAAGACCTTTATCATGAAGGGGTGATGGATTTTGTTGAATGCTTTTTCAGCATCTAATGAGATGATCATTTGGTTTTTTTTTTTCAGTTTACTTATGTGGTGGATTACATTGATAGATTTTTGTATGTTGAACCATCCCTGCATCTCTGTGATGAAGCCGACTTGATTATGGTGGATGACTTTTTTTGATGTGCTCTTGAATTTGGTTTGCCAATATTTTAATGAGTGTTTTTGCATCAATATTCATGAGGGAAATTGGCCTATAATTCTCTTTCTTTGTGTGGCTTGGGTATTAGGGTAACTGTTGCCTCATAAAAAGAGTTTGTCAATGTCCCTTCTTTTTCTAATTGTGTGGAACAATTTGAGGAGTATTGGCATTAGCTCTTCTTTGAAATTCTTGTAGAATACTGTACTGAAATCATCTGTCCTTGGGCTTTTTAAAATTTTTTTGGTTGGGAGATTTTTTTTTTGATGACTACTTCTGTTTCCTTGGGGGTTATAGGTCTATTTAAATTGTTTATCTGTTTTTGATTTAATTTTGGTATGTGGTACCTATCCAGAAAATGGTCCATTTCCTTTAAATTTTCCAAATTTGTAGAGGACAGGTTTTTGAAGTATTACCTGATGATTCTCTGGATTTCCTCTGTGTCTGTTGTTATGTCCCCCTTTTCATTTCTGATTTTGTTAACTTGCATAATTTTTGTCTTTGCCTTTTGTTTAATTTGAATAAAGATTTGTCTATCTTGTTGATTTTCTCAAAAACAACTCGTTGTGATTTTTGTATTTCTTTTTTATTTTTATTGATATCAACCCTCAATCTGATCATTTCCTAATGTCTACTCCTTCTGAGTGAGTTTGCTTATTTTTGTTCTAGAGATTTCAGATGTGCTATTAAGTCACTTGTGTAAGATTTCTCCAGTTTCTTTATGTAGGCACCTAGTGCTGTGAACTTTCCTCTTAGCACTGCTTTCAAAATGTCCCATAAGTTTGGGTGTGTTGTGCATTCATCTTCATTGAATTCTAGGAAGTACTTAATTTCTTCATTTCTTCCTTGACCCATGGTTATTCAATTGAGCACTGTTTAATTTCTATGAATTTGTAGGTTTGCTGCAGTTCATGTTGTTGCTGAATTCTAACTTTAAGCCATGGTGATCCAATAAGATACATGAGGTTATTCCAAATTTTTGTATCTTTTGAGATTTGCTTTGTGGGTGCTGAGAAAAAGGTTTATTGTTTTGTCTTTGGGTAAAATGTTCTATAGATGTCTATTAAGTCCATCTGAGTCATGACATCTGTTAGTTCCCTTATTTCTCTGTTAAGTTTCTGTCTGGTTGATCTGCCCATTTTTGACAGTGGGGTGTTGAGGTCTCATACTATTAGTGTGTGGGCTTTGATGTGTGATTTAATCTTGAGTAATGTTTCTTTTACATATGTGGAAGCACTTTTGTGTTTGGGGTATAGATGTTCAAAATTGAGACTTTGTCATGATGGATTTTTCCTGTGATGAGTATGAAATGTCCTTCTCTATCTATTTTGATTGACTTTAGTTTGAAGTCTATTTTGTTAGATGTTAGGATAGCTACACCTGCTTGTTTCTTAGGTTCACTTAATTGGATTTTATCTTTTCCCAAACCTTTACTCTGAGACAATGCTTGTCTTTGAGGTAGAGATGCATTTCTTGTATGCAGGAGAAGGATGGGTCCTGTTTTTGTATCCATTCTGTTACTAAATGTCTTTTTATGGGTGATTTGAGTCCATTGATATTAAGGGATATTAGTGACCAGTGATTTTTTATTCCTGTTATTTTTCAGTAGTAGTGTTTGTGTGTTTCCCTTCTTTGGGGTTTGCTAGTGTGAGGTTACTTGTTGCCTGTGCTTCTGTGGATGCAGCTAATTTTCTTGGGTTGAAATTTTCCTTCTAGTGCTTTCTGTAACACTGAATTTGTGGATAGGTAATGTTTAAATTTCTTTTTGCCATGGAGTAACTTGTTTTCTCTGTCTATGGTGATTGAATGCTTTGCTGGGTATAGCAGTCTTGGCTTGCATCCCTGATCTCTTAGTATCTGCAACATATCTGACCAAGGCCTCCTGGCTTTCAGAGTTTCCATTGAGTAGTCAGGTGTGATTCTGATGGCTCTGTCTTTATAAGTTGCTTTGCCTTTTTCCTTTGTAGCTCTTATTATTTTTTTCTTTATTCTGTATGTTTAGTATTTTGATCTTATATAGAGAGGGGCCTTTCTTTTCTGGTCCACTCTATTTGGTGTTCTGTTTGCTTCTTGTACTTTCACAGGCATATCCTTCTTTAGCGTGGGAAAGTTCCCTTCCATGATTTTGGTGAATATATTTTCTGTGCCTTTGAGTTGGACTTCTTCTATTCCTGTTATTCTTAGATTTGGTGTTTTCATGGTATACCAGATTTCCTGGATCTTTTGTGTTAAGGATTTGTTGGATTTAATCATTTCTTTGACTGATGAATCTCATTCCTCTATCATATCTTCAACTCCTGAGATTTTCTCTTCTGTCTCATGTAATCTGTTGGTTATACTTGCATCTATAGTTCCTGTTGTTTACCCAGATTTTTCATTTCCAGAATTCCATCAGTTTGTGTTTTCTTTATTGAATCTATCTCAGTTTTCAAGTCTTCAACTGTTTGAGCTGTTTGCTTCACCTGTTTGTTTTTTTTCTTGGGTTTCTTAAAGAGACTTATTGATGTCTTCCAATTTTTTGCTTTTCTTTTCCTCAGTTTCTTTAAGGGAATTTTTATTTCTTTTTTAAGGGTCTCTATCATCTTCATAAAGTTGTGTTGAAGGTCATTTTCTTTTGCTTCTTCTGGGTTAGGATGTGCAGGCCTTCCTGTTGTGTGAACCTCTAGGCTCTGGCGGTGTCATATTTTTCTCTACGTTGTGGGATGTGTTCTTACTCTGCCATCTTCCCATCTTTTCCTTCAGTGGGTGCAGGTTGGTCTCTGTTTCAGTGGGTCCCTCCCCTCCAAACTGTAGAGGTAGCCCTGTGGCTTAGGTGGTTCCTCTTCCTCTGGGTGCAGGCGGGTCCGTGTCTCTAGTGGATGCTGATAAGGCTCTGGAACTCCCCTCCAGAGGCAGTCTCCCCAGGACCAGTCTGGGTCAAGGCTCTGGTAGTTACCCCTTATAAAGCTGTTCACACTGAACATCTGGATCTATGACCTTGATACTGTCCCCCTCAATCCACTTATCCATTTTTTTGTGAGATAATTCCACTCTTTTGCTTGTTCATAGATCAGAAGTTTCCTTCTTTTACTTTTATGTTTCATTTCTGAAAAATCCTGTAGACTGAACTTATGAATTACACTCAGTATTGACTACCTGTAGCCTTTCCTGGGTTTTCACTCTGATCCAAGTCATCAGCAACCCCCCCCCACCGGATTATGGAGAAGCACCTATTTTACTCACATCTGTTCTTTCCCTGATATAATCAATCGTTATCATGGTAAACCAACATTATCCTTTAGAAATATGATCATTCTACTCACTTGCAGGAAGCCTTTTAATAGCTTCCTGTGGATGGTTTCCATTTTATAGTAAAACTAACATCTTTTCTCTGGCATGTTTGGTCTGATACATTGACCTCATCTGCTATCTCCACCATTTCCATACTGTTTCAGCTACAGTGGCTTCCTTGCTTACCTTTGACTATATTTTCACCCATTTACTGTTTAGGACTTTTATTACTGTCTTTCCTCCAGAATGTCATTTCTCCAGAACTTCCTTAAATTACTCCCTGCTTTTCTGAGATTTCTATTCCATGTTAAGTGTTCTTCTTTACACTATCTCTAAAGCTATAACATGGCACACTAACATGGGCTTATCACATTTCTTACCTTTATTCTTTTGAGACTGGAACTCTGTTATGTACTACATTTTCCCCTCTGGTTTTATTGCTTCTCTCAGCTCTTCCACAGGGACAGAACTTTTACTTGTTTTAAGTGCTATATAAACAGTATTTGTCCAAGAGAACTGAATTGCCATTTCAGGGTCAATAGGTACTGGGGCAATTAAGGAGTCAGAAGAAAGTGATATGAGCAAAGAGTAAACTTCCAAGTCTCCAGAGCTAGAGTTGTCCATGTAAATACTTACCAGTAAGCTTCTGTGGGTAATATCAAGCCCTAGTTCCCCTTTCTGGCTTCATCTCGCTCTTGGCTTGAGAGTCTAAATTAGACTCAGGGTAGAAGATAGTACCTCTTGGCTCTCTCTTTTCTGACTTTGGGGGTGCCCTGTGCCAGCCATTCTGTATACTTGTTTACAAGCATCACAGACACTGTATAGGATTACATTACTGTAATCCTCGTGTCTTATGATGTTAAACATTAGTGTGTGTCTTTCTTCCATTTTAGATATCATTACAATAACATTTAGGTAGAGAGAATGTAGAACACAGTACTGACAAAATAAACTGTGGTCACAATATGTTTATTAGTGGTTTGAAGGGCCACCATTGTCAGGGGCATGCTGACATTGAGTAATCTTGCTTGTTTATCTTTTATCTCCAATTAAATTATCCTAGTCTTTCTTAACAATGAAATTAAACGAAAGTTTGAATACTTCTTTTCAGAAATGAGCTAGAAAGTTAAGAACTGGTTTTTGTATTAAACTGTAACATCTATTAAACTTTCTGAGAGATTTTAAAGCATATTAAAATGTTTTTCTTTAAAAGAGTATTTTTTTGTTGTTTCATTCTTCTTCATGTTTTGAGACATAAATTGTGTTCTGTAATCAAGGGCTGGATTGGAACTCACAAGATCACTATGTAACCCAGGCTAGCTTCCATTTTGAAGAAATTATTCTTCTTTATCATCCCAAGTGCTGAAATAATAGATATGAGCCAGTACCTCCAGCTTCAAATGCATTTGTTGGAGATATGTTTACAAAATCTGGAGATTTGTGATTTAACACCAAACACAGTCTAATCAGCATCACTAATTGTTTAACCAGAATATGTGTGTGTTGTGACATTAGCCTAAATGTTTTTACAATTACATATTGGAATATTTGCATTTATACAAAAAACATAACTCACCATCAAAGAGAGATATCACCTTAGGGTAAAAAAAAAAAAGACAGAAAAAAACCAGCCCTCACTTGAGAAACTTCTTGCAGTAAATGGATGGGTATTAACACAGAGGCCCACAACTGAACAACGTGTAAAGTATGAGAAACTTTGGAACACTTAGTCCCAAATGGGATGTCTTTATCAAACCCCATCCCTCTGGGGTCAGGGAGCTATGCAGGAGGCAGGAATATTGTAAGAATCAGACAGATGGATGACCCCAAGTAATCAGTCTTCCAGACATAATAGAACTGATGCCCATATGAACTCACAGAGACTGTGGCAGCATGCACCATACCTTCACAGGTTCAAGCCAGATGGGCTCCCAGAGCTGAGACAGAGACCGTGGACACGGGGTTCCTCTCCTCACCAAGAAGCTATTTGCAGTTTAAACCTGCATGAAAATCCATTTTCTTCAATAGAGTGTCAGTGGGTATATCAACTATGCATCAGAGTAGACCCATGCCCAGGAATTGTTGGCCAACCCAAAAAGAGTTCCATGGCGATGGGGGGGGGGCTTTTAGTTTTGTTATTTTTGTCTTATTGGGAGTTTTCTTGGTTTTGATTGTGTTTTGTTTTTTAAGAAAGAGGAAGCAAGAGGTAAAGCTTGATGGGTAAGAAAGTAGCGTGGACCCAGGAGGATTTGGGGGAAACATTCTGTTTTTATTTTTATTTTTTCAAGACAGCGTCTCTCTGTAGCTTTGGAGCCTGTCCTGGAACTAGCTCTTGTAGACGAGGCTGGCCTCGAACTCACAGAGATCCGCCTGCCTCTGCTTCCTGAGTGCTGGGATTAAAGGTGTGCCCCACTGCCCTGCTAGGGGGAAACATTTTTAAAACATATTATACCTGGATCGTCTCCCATAATTTCTCTTTTCAATTTCATGTCTTCTTCAAAAAAAATTAGTAACCTCGTACAGCCAATTAGTGCTGCCGATACATGATCAACATTTTTAATTTAGTTTTGTTTGAATGGCCTAACTTTGCTCCCAACAATTTAGAAGTAGTTAATTGATTGATTTTGCTAGCGCTGAAATTTTTCAAACTCCAAGATCTCAGGATGATTATTTTCAGATAGACGGAACATTTTGTAAATGTAGGCTTCAAGCCCTAGTGGTTTTTTGGGGAGTTTGATTTTTCGAGACAGGGTTTCTCTGTGTTACAGTCCTAGCTAACCTGGAACTAGCTCTTGTAAGCCAGGCTGCCCTCAAAATCACAGAGACCCATCTGCCTCTGCCTCGAAGTGCTGGGATTAAAGATGTGTGATACCACCACCCGGCCCTAGTGTTGTTTTTTTTTTTTGTTTGTTTGTTTTTTGTTTTTGTTTTTTTTCTTTAAGGATGTGCCATACATGGGAATTTCAGTATCACTCTTACCCTTGTTTCTTTCGGCTACTTCAAGTGAACGTTGATGCACGTGATTGGCCTTCCAGGCTGGGTGAATCAGTTCACAGGAGGCAGTGCATGCTGGGTTTGGCATCAGCGTTCCTCTTCATCATCGGTTACTGCTGTTTTGTTTGTTTTTTAATATGCAGGAACAGTTAATACTGTTTCATATAACCTTTCACACACGGCCCATACTATACAGCCAGTATTTGGTTATACACATGTACACACTGACGCACAGAACTCAAATTTGATATCATGATGTTTTGTGTAAGTAGCTTATGCAAAAAGGGATATTCATGTAAAAACACGGCGATCTGAATATAATATATGAAAAATGTATTTTCTCTTTTTATTAATTTCTGAAGTTTATTTTACATACCAACCACAGTTTCCCCTCCCTCGTCCTAATTCTTCTCCCCACCTCCCTTCTACTGATCCCTCCCCCTATCCACTCCTCCTCTGTCTCCACTCAGAAAGGGTAAGGCCTCTCTGGGAGTCAACAAAGCATGGCATATCAAGTTGAGGCAGGACCAATCGTTTCCTCGCTGCAGTAAGGCTGAGACAGGCAAACCAGCATTGGGAATAGGTTTGAAAAAGCCAGCTTATGTGCTAGGGACAGCTCTTGATTCCTCCACTAGGGACCCTACAAAAAGACCAAGCTACACAACTGTCACCCATATGCAGAGTCTAGGTTGGTCCCACGCAGGCTTCCTAATTGTCAATCTCAAGTCTGTGAGTTCTCACGAGCTCGGGTCAACTGTCTCTGTGGGTTTCCCTATCATGATTTTGACCCCCTGCCCGTGTTCCCTCTCTTAATCTATTTTCAATAAAAGAAAAAAAAAGGAATATGGTAATGCTTTGAACCTAATGGTGGAATGTTACCTGGAGACAGGCAGAAAGCAGAACGCAAGGTCTGAGGCTAGCGGTACTGCTGTACTCTCCCATCCCCCTATATCACCTGATCTCAGTTCCTCTGTTATTTGCCCTCTTCTATATCCTTCTGTCATCTTCTTTCAATTATAAAAGTTTTGCATTTCCTGTTGCAATAAAAGGGAATCTCTTTTAGTTGGCTCTGGTTGTATCTAATCCCTGTGGCAATCATTTGTTGGGGTTGCATCCAGCCTAGTAAACAGCTGACTGGGCTGTCACAGCTATTAAAATGAGTATGATGTGAGAACTGGGGTGGGGCATGGATGCTGTCCCGAGAAGGGAATTGGAAAGCAAATTTATCATGGTTACTACTAGTCCTTTCTGGTTTAGTAAGATCTTGGGGAGATACAAAATGAGATATTTCCAATTTTCAAAGTCTTTCACAGTATTTAGATTTCTGTTCCTAAGGTGTGCTGAAAGCACATACATTCAGAGTATAGTCTTCAGAGATAGGCCCCACAATATCTATATCACATGTTCTCATCATGCCATATGTGACTGATAATTCTCTGTGGAGATCTAAGGTCCATATTCTTCTTCCTTTCTGGAGAAGTTTAAAAATCCAAACAGAACCTGGGATGCATGACTTCTGAGGTGGGTCATGAAAAGCAATATGGTGCCTATCTGACCCTCTTAAGCACATGTTCAGAGTCCTTAGTCAAAATATAAAGGTAGTCATCTTATCCAGTGGTGGTGGTGCATGTCTTTAATCCCAGCACTCAGAAGGCAGAGGCAGGTGGCTCTCCATAAGTTCAAGGTCACCCTGGTCTACAAAGGGAGTTTCAGGACAGCCAGAACTGTTACACAGAGAAACCCTGTCTCAAAAAACAAAACAAATAAATAAAAAAGTAGCCATATTAACAGTATAATGTGGGAAAGATCACATGGAGAAGTCACATAAAGACAAAGATGTTTAATGGTTTCCAACTAGTTTAGGTCTCTCTGTTGGAGCCTTCAGATACCTCTGCTCCACTCCTGAAGGTAACCAAAGCTGACCACAGGTGAAACAATGATGAATTATCTCATTTATTCCATGATGATAGACTCAAAAAGAATATATTTTACTGTTACTTGTAGCTGTTAAGTTGGGGGAAACATTAAATAATCATTAAGTTTGTCAGTAATTAGAGCCTCACTGAATTTTTGATTGTTAGTACTTCCAAGATCACAAAAATCTACACTTGTAAAGAAGTTCATTGAAGTAAATATTTACTTGGAATAAAACAGAGCCCTTGGTCTAGAGAGTCGGATCAGTGTTAAAGTGTTAGGAATACCCAGCTCAGCATACGGTGTTAAGAATATGATTCAGATCTTCAGTGACCACATAAAAGCCAGATGGGGTCATGGAGGCCAAACTGTAGTATCAGCATCCTGGTCGCTGCAACACAGATCCCTGCAGCAATAGACTGGGTAAATGGTGAGCTTTGGGTTCAGTATGGGATGCTGACTTAGTAAAGTAGAAAGCAATGGAGGAAGATACCAGGTGTCAACCTTGGACTACGATACCCTCACATATCTGAATATATACTCACGTAAGTGCTCCACTCCTCCCCATGTACCACATGAACAAAAAATCAAGAAAAGAAAATAAATTAAATAAAAATATAGCCTTTTGGCTACTTTTTAGTTACCAAGTTTCCCCCTCTGTGTGGTTTCATAGACACAGCTTTAAAAGGATAAGATGCTATTGTACTTAAATGCATACTGCATAATTATTTTAGGGAGGAACTTATTTTGCCATCCCAAGTGACAATTTAAAATGTATAAAAAGATCAAATTTTTCTATATTTCACAATAAATACCTTTGTCTCCAAGTTACTTACTTAGTCGATTTTTTTATGTGAGAGAACTTCATTTTGAGTTTCAATGATGAGTTTCTAAACTCCTAAGCCTAAAATATTATACTTAGGTTGTCCAGAGTGTACAGTAAACCCTTGCTCTATATTCAATAGCTCTATGGCTTGGACATCTTAATTTATCTTCCTAAGCCCTAATTATTTATGCAGTTGCCAAGATTGTTTTTTTCGAGACAAGGTTTCTCTGTGTAACAGCATTAGCTGTCCTGAAAACTAGCTCTTGTAGACCAGGCTGACCTCGAACCCACAGAGATTCACCTACCTCTGCCTCCTGAGTGCTGGGATTAAAGGTGTGCACCACCACCACCACCTGGAACAGTTTCCAAGATTTTTTATGTATGTACATACGAGTATGTACATATAATAATTATTGTGATTATATACTTCTCCATAGGCATTATGTTTGCTATACTATATATATTTATAATTTATATTTTGGGAATATAGTAAGAAATAAAATTAATTATTGTTTGCATTTTTTTCTTAAGAGAGAGCATAGAATAAGTGATGGAGATAGATCTGTCATTCCTTGCACTCATCTCTCATACATTTAACTTTCTTCCTTTCTTCCTCCATGCATGATTCTAAGAGACCAGCACTCACCATTGTCCTCCCTCCAGCACATGACACAGAGACTCCAATACATGAAGAGGAGATTATATCCATACTTAGAAGGGATTTTCCTGATCTCTACTCTCTTAAATGAATAATACAGTTTTTATAACGTATGTTTAATATCTTTCACAGTAGGAGTTCTGATCCAAAATACAAATATTCATGAATTCACAAGAAATGATTCTTTAAATGATTCTTGACTTTAACTAAGTATTGAAATGATATTTTTACAAATATATTTTTGTTTTTTTATTTTAAGTCTTGTTTCTTCATTAGACTATGATGGGTAGAGGAATATTATTTTATATGCAGATCGTAAATAGAAAAATGTTGGTTTGATATACTTTATTTTCACTACATTTTAGGAGAAGAATGAGGATAAGGCAGTCTTTTTTAATAAAACTAAGGATTTTCTCTTTGAAAGAAAACATAGATATGTATTATTTGCACAGGCAAATACAACCACTTCAACTTTTTCCAATATCCTTCCTTAAACTACTGAAAAAAATCTTTCTTTTTTATTAGTTCTTTGAAAGTTTTGTAAAACATGGTGAATCTTATTTACCCCCTTCCAGTTTCTTCCCACTTTTCTACCAACCCAGTTTTGTGTCCTTTTCTTAAAATTAATCCTTCAAGACAAATTTTGTTGCCCAAATATTTTTGGATGTGAGATCTTCTACTAGAGAGCAGCCAACTTACAATGAGCTACAGTCTTAGAGAAAACTGCCTCTCCCACTCCCAGCAGCTAACAATGGCTCTACTATTTGAGTGTGCCCAACTCGCATCTCCATAGTGAAATTTTGTTTGTCTTGGGCTCACATGGGTTTTGTACAAGCTATGGCAACTGCTGTGCGTTTGTATGTGCAGCCATCATGCTGCAAGTGGAAAATAATATTTCTTTAAAGTCATACACAGCTTCACGTTCTTATACACCATCCCTCCTTTCTTCTTCAAAGATCCTGGAGCCTTGGAAGGTGGGTTGCAGCATCTATGTTTCCTATAGGACTTAGTCTTCTGCAGTTTTCTATGCTCTACACTTTGGTCAGCTGTGAGCCATTGCATTAATGATCATCAACTGCAAATAGAAGCTTCTCAGACATGGTTGAATGATGCTTTGTCTGTGCATAACTGAAGTCATGAGAAGTTTAATACTATCATCTCTTTATCAGTATAACAGTAGTGTATGGCACTTGATTTCTCTAGACACACATTCTTAACCTGATAGTGTGCCAAAAATGGGTTTATCTTGTGATCAGACTTATTCTGTGGTTAGTTTTAGACCTCTGTCTTGGTCTATGATTCTCTATGGTCAAAAGTATCACTACCAAAAAAGTTACAGTGAGAAAGTATGCATAGTAAACAGAGTACAGTTCCCAAAGTTTAACTAAGAAACCTGAGCTATATTAAAATCAATCTTCAAGTACCTGGTGGCCAATCACTATTCCTTTTCAATGGTTGGACGGATGGTAAGAGTGGTGATGCTGGTGGAAATGGTGTAGGTTGTCAAGTTAAACTGATTTGAGGGCAAAATATACACTCACCTAATAGTTTTAATAGGCAAATGATCTCGACTGAATTGTGTTTTCTCTCCCCCATCACCCTTTGCTGAAACCTTAACCTCCAAGGTGGTTGTACTGAGAAACAGCTTTCAGGAGATAATGAAGAATAGATGGTGGCAAAGAGCTGGGAGACTGACCTGGTGGGCTGATGGTCTTATAAGAAGGGCAGAGATAAAGGTTTATTTACATGGACAAATGCCAGGTAAGCACAGGGAGGGAAGGTAGCATACCAGGGGGGCAGCTTTCAACAGAGCATCACCATCCTGGCATCCTGATCTTTGTCTCCAGAACTGTGAGAAGTAAATGTCTGTTGTTTATAACACCCAGCCTAGGGTATTTTAATCTCTGCTGACTAAGAGAGTCAATTACTTAACCCTTTGTCTCCATTCAACGAAGGTGATAATAGTTCCTACCTCCCAAAAATGATAACAAGAACAGAACAGGTCACCCCATAGAGCTTGGGGACTTAAAGGGAAGAGTAAAAGACTATGAGGAAAGCTACTTGATAGATTTATATATGATTCAAAACCACTCTGATTATTATCCCTGACTCCATAGACCAGAGTTCCCAGAATGTGTGTTAAAAATGCAGATTTCCATCCTTACCTTGACCCAAAGAATCAGGCTTCCTGGTAGTGCCAAGATTTGTACAAGTTCCAGATGATCTATTAAACTTTAATAACAATGAATCAAAGGAATATTATACAAATCAATGTCTCAGAATGTTGGTTTATAGATGTTCAAATGCCAGACATTCAGATTAAAGCAGTTTATGTCAGTAAATGCTAATCAGCATGGGGAAGATTTACAGAAATCCCAATCTGGAAGCTGCTTCTAGCCTCTGCCTTGGCTATTGTTGATTTCCATGGAAATACTTTAGACAGAACACAAAGCACAGTGGTTGAGTGTTGGCTGGAAAATTAATTAAGATAGTACAACAAGATTACTGTGCCATTTTATAAATTGTGAACCTATTTAAATACCACTTTCTGATCAACAATGTATGAGAACACAGTGTGTTCAGGAAAACAATGAACTGGAGGAAGTTACTGTTTCTAGTGTTTTATCTATGTTGTCTTGAATAACTACCAGGTAAGGCCTCCCTTCTGCCGGCACATGTAACAGCTGAACAGAAGGCAAACATCAGCGATGTTCCGTCTCTGGCTGCCAGAAATATTTACTTCTTTTTTTAGTGATACTAAGTCTCATCTAAATGATTAAATCTTTAAAAAGAATGCCAAAGACCCAGCAAATGGTAATTACAATGCCTAATCCACCTCCTCACATCTTTCTGCAAGACAATATTTACTCTGCGTTATGGGTTTGCCAGAACAATCATAGCTCGGCTTCAGCTGGTGGGTATTCAGCTGTTTCTCAGCCATGCATTTTTGCAAGATGTTATGAAGATCCAACTGAAACTCAGAAGCTTTGTCAATGGTTAAAAATGTCTCACTAGAAATATATTAGCATTTGCACTTGGATCTCAGTGTGATTTCTTTTTTTATTCCAAGTAATTTTAGCTCTCTTCTTTCTCCTTCACTCTGCTAATGTACCTAATCTAACAAGCCATATGTGATCATGGGCTTTGTGATTTTTATAGACCTATTTAGATCCTAGAATGGATGTATTCCTTCTTCTGGTTCTGCTATGTATCAGGTGCTTAGTTGGCTACTGAGGGCTAGATTTATCAAAACCGACAGTAAATAAAACATGTACCTGGTGTTTCAAACTCTACATGGAGACCTTCACTGTGTACCTGGTGTGGTTAGGAACCATGTTATAGAGTCTTCTCTCAGCACACTCATCTCTTTCATAATACATTTGTGTGCCTCAGAATCATTTCTTGAAATCATTCTGAATGACTGTTTGCACATGTTTTTAAATGTTTTTCTTTTTCAAGTCTCCCTTAACCATTTTCTTGACTTGTGTTAATTTCCCATTGCTGCTGTAACAAATCACCACCCCTGTGGTGCCTGAAAACAGCACATATCCTACAGTTCTGAAAGGAAAGAAACTTGACACAGGTCTCACCGGGCAAGGGTTATCTGTGATAGCACTCCTCCTTACAGGCCCTAAGCAATAATCTGGGGAGGGAGCAAGGTGTCTCCTGCTTTGCTTCTTCCTTTTCTAGTTTTTAGAGGATCCTTGGATTCCTTGCCTTTGCATGACCAACCCTTATCTTCAAAATCAGAGGGGAAAAGAAGATACTTTGCATCCTTTTTTTCACACCACCTCTCTGTGTCTCCCTGATCTGCTTCCCATCCCTGCTTTTGAGCTCTTGTGACTACGGAAGGTTCATGCAAATGATGTAAACCTTAAATTTAGCCGATTAACAACTTTGATTCTACTCATATAGCAGAACACTTGACTGTTTCATGAGATAGAATATGGACATTTTATGCTACATATATGGAGTTACTGTCTGTCTGTATCTGTTTCTCTGATTCTGCCTCTCTCTGTCTCTCCCTCTCCTCTCTTTTGTTCCCTCTGCCAGTGTTAAATAAATATTATTTACTAAGTCTTTCCGTGTAATCACATTATTTTAGGAGGAATGCTTTCATTCTACCCCCACCCCATCCAGTGATCTAATGTAAAAATCACCTGCTTATGGAACTAAATACAAAGATTAGACAAGACCATTTTAGTATCGTATAGCCTCTTCAACATCCTTTTGCTAACCCCCCTCTTCATTTCTTATGGCATCCATCAGCACAAGGCTGCACTGAGTTCTTTCCTGGTGCTTACAATGCCTGGTAAACCACTGGATTTCCCTCTTCCATCCCATCTAGAGCTTGTGTTCCCTTCAAAGATAGCCTCAACTTTACTTCAATATAGACAAATCAATACATTTAAAGTTTAAAGTTTTCCTCCAAATTACTTTGTTCTTTGTTTTTTGCCATGAATACCAAAATAAATAGTTAAATAGTTTAACTAAATAGTTAAAGAAGGATTATAGATAAATCTGCCAATGTAGGTATGTGAACTTTAGTTTTGATATACATTAATTACCTCATTCCATATCTAGTACCCGATCATTGACATATATGCACACAAATACACACAAATAGATACCCTTCTATGAACTGAAGACGACACTACATTCAAACTTCTTTTGTTGAACTTGTCCCTTTTGTGTTCTAGAATCTACATCCCATTTAGTGAGTGAATGCAGTGAGAGGACACTTAGAGACACCTGATGGCAACACAAGTTACACCTTCTGTCTAGGTGTCTAGGAACATACTGTCCGGGAACTGTGAGCTGCCAAGTAAGGCAGTCAGTGAACTGCAATCACATGAGACTTTGCACTCACCTCTGCAACAGCACCCATTCTTCTTTCTCTTTTCAACAAGACTCTAGAAACAAGCAAATCTGGTGTGGACTATCCACAGCAGCCCAGAAAACAGCTCCTGTGGAAGACCACCAAGTGATGCTAGACTATGTCACATGCTGCAGAAGAGTTGCTCACTCCGGCCTTTACTGAATTTTTGACCCACACAGTTGTAATAAATGGCCAAGTGATGGTTGTTCTAAGCCATGGAATTTGGGTATAAGTTGTGTGCCAAGGGATGACTGGAATATTACTCAATAGCTTTCAGAGCCTGAAAGTGAACTGTGCAATACATGTTAACTCTCATTTCATGAGGTTTTAAAGCTGTCACAATGCTAATGCATACATTTTTTCAGCAAAGAAAATAAAGAACTTCAGTTATAGATACTACCAGAGCCTTTAATCTTCACATACACTGCTGCTTACACAAAATGAAATATATCTTCTTATTGAATTTTCAGACATTCCTCAGATAGGATCCAGAATAAACTAACAAATATTGGCTACAAAAAGAGAAACTCTGATATCATCTGTAGCATAAAAGTAGTATATTCTTTACAGTATTAAAATGAAGATCTGATGGAGCATTGCCATCTTTGTTTCCCAAGAGAACAGCCCTTATTCTTTCATTTGTAATAGATACAGGCACAAGGATTGCATTTTTTCTTGGTGTAAGCATGTTCATAAGTAAATCGTACTGTGACTTAAAATTTAGAAGTTCAAATAATGAAAAGTATTGGTCAAATTTTATTTTTAAATAAAAAAGAAGCCACATGTGGCCAACTTGGACTTTATAAGAGGAACTTGTCTAAAAAATGTGTAGGTATTGTGATTGTCACTCATTAATATAGCAGATAAAAAAGTATAGTATATTTTAGTAGAAATACAATAAAACTAATCTGAATATTATTAACAAAAAGATTAGCTTGGGAAATTTAATAAGTTAATATTCTAGCAAATAAGTTTAACTGAATTAAGATTAAAGGAGACATTTTAAGATCAGACAGTATTTTACATAAAAAATAATATTTTAAGTATGTATCAGACCAGGCTACCATTAATGAAGCTCCAAATTGGGATTAGGAAGATAATTTCATTGGTTAATGCTATTTGATTTATTATATTTGATGGAAAAAAAGCCACTATATAAAAAAAGCCACTGTATATAAAAAGCCTTTTGACACAAACACATTTCCATGTGTTAGAATTGGTAAAGCAGCGATTGTCTCAGAAAGCTCCATGCTGAGCTGGTTGTAGGTAGAGGTAAGTACATGCATCCAGCGCAGGAATGTCTTTGGGTCTTTTGCTGTGGAGCAATGCTTGGTATATGAGAATTCTGCGCTGTGCACAATTCAATGAGTTTCCTTGTAAGGGCATCTGATGTTCAGATCATTGCAGGCAATGAGGACCAATTTGATGATTAAGTCAGAGTTAACTAGCTGCAAGTTAACATTTTTTATATAGACTAGGATGTTTAGAGTACTGTATATATATATATATATACATATATATATACATATATATATATATATATATATATAGTATTTGGATATTGGACACATTGAAATGGAAAAATAGTGGTTTTAGCCCATTTTCTTTGCAAGTGGCACTCTTCCCTTTCCCTGTGGGTTTGGGATTCTAATTCCAAAAGACCCCAGGTCATGACTTCTCTAAAATGTCTAATTCTCAACATTCTGATTTTTGTCAGTTAAGGGAAATAAAATTGTGTTCCAGTCCACATGTGTCTGATGCTTTCCATTGTCCCATGAAGAAGAGCTATTTTAATATCTGAGTCTTTGGGATACAGACCTAACTCCATTCTAACCAGAGTTAGACCCCCATTTACACTTGCTAACTCTATCCTCTGGAAACTGGGCCTGAGATTCTGCTTGTCCCACAAGCTCAGAGATGCTGCATGGCTACTGGTCTATGAAACATGCTTAGTAGAGAAGAGCATAGAACATGCTTACTGTTGTGTTTTTTCATGTGTTGATTATGAACATACTGCCTAGCTCACTCTGATGTTTATGAACAGTGCTGCCTGCCTAGCACTGACTTTATGGGGATTGCTATAAGCAGGCGGTGAATTTCTACAGAGAAATTCCTGCTACAGGAACCAAGCAGTGTTTGGGGGATGTGGTGATGGCGGAAGTAGTTTGATGACAAAACGCACCTTTTTTTCTAATATTTTATAAAATGTCAGGTTCATCCTCAGTGTTTCTTCAGAGGAGGACCACTCAGCAGCCTGGCCCTTTAGCTTTCCCTGAATGGCTAATCACACATTTGTACCGGCTGTCACTTGATCTCTGGTAACTCAGGTGCACAGAGTGTTTTGAGAGTACAAGATAAAATTGTAGGTCTGTGGGGGAATTTCTTCTGAAACACTAGTACTGAATTAACAACTTTTTTTTCCCATATGGAGAGTCTTGATTTTGTCTTCTTATGTGTGTTAGTTATCTACCGACCTAGAGAACCTTTCATCACATGTTTTAACAAGGAAATAATTCAAAGGCAGCTTATGCTATTCTTTAGAAGTAATCAAATAGTATGTGAAATAAAAAGGTGGATCATAGGTGACTTAAGGAAAGGGGCTGACATATCATGCCCATCTCACTTTGGCTCTAAGCTTCTTAAATGGAATAGTTTCTTTCCCCTTGGAAATGGATAGGAATCAAGGGAGGTTAGGAGATATTTCTTTAGTGTTTTTAGTTGCTTGCATTACACTGCAATTCCAAGAGATTGCGTATAAATGCAGAAAGCCTGGAATTTCAGTCCCTCAATGCTGATCAAGCAGAGCAGAGAAACAAAAGAAGCAAGCTGATATTGCCAGCACTTGGCTATCACTGGACTTTTGCAGCACACATTTTTCTTAGGAAAATGCCTTTTCTTTTTTCCCTAAAGATTAATTTTCTAAAAGGTCAGTTGTCATCCTGCTATTAAAATGTGGAACTCGTAAAGTTAGATTAAGCCAAATACTGAAGCAATTCACATTATCTTGAGATGTTATTTTTAAGATTAGCATGTTTAAGGCATAAGTAGTATTTACAACTGGGTACCTATCAAAATGCTCACTCTTGCGGTAATGGTTCTCTTTCATAATCCATTTGAAACATCCTTCACGGTCCTGTTAACTTTAAGAGGATATGGATTCCTCCTCGGGATTTTTTAAGAGAAGTACTACAAGTCTTTGATTTTTTCCAGTCCTGCTTGAAAGATGAAGATGTCAAGATGGATGACAGCTAATGAACTGAATGTTCAATAGTTCATCACCTTGGTTTTTCCTGAAACCATTCCTTGTCCTTGCCTGGTAAATTGAAATCACTTGACTTTGTTGCAATACCTGACAGGAGTCAAATCTCTGAAATATCCAGGCAGAGTAACTTCTTTTAGCATCACAAATCTTTTGCTGCCTGTTCCTGTTAGGCCAGTAGGTTAAGGTGAGGAAAGATGAGGTCACAGCTGTGCTCCATCTGGCCCTTGTTGGCTCTGCTCTGGCTGATGAAACACGCTCTGGACATAGATCCTT
Organism: Ondatra zibethicus; assembly: GCA_004026605.1. Classification (NCBI taxonomy): domain Eukaryota; kingdom Metazoa; phylum Chordata; class Mammalia; order Rodentia; family Cricetidae; genus Ondatra; species Ondatra zibethicus. The sequence continues at coordinate 20,683 of PVIU01003628.1, forward strand.
TCAGTGTGACACTGGAAAAAGAACCAAAGGGAGCTTTGTGCACAGGTAGGTGTAAATGATTTACACTCTTGGCGAAATAAGCCCACTCATGACTGACCATTTGTGTCTCATCTTTCTGTAAAGTATATTTCTAGTATTCTTGTTCACTGAAGTGATGGTAATGCCAAGGTATAGTTGAATTATAAGGTGACCGTACCCTGTATTTTTCTATAAAATGCTGAAATAATCCCCATAAATAAAATTTAAATAATACCAATTGATTTATTTTATGTGACATCATAGTATAGATTGTATTAAAGAAAATGGGCTAAATGAAGAATTTAGGTTACCTGATGCAGCACATACTTCAGCTGTAATTTACAAATAATCATTTTTCATTCAAAGTCTGTAATATTCCCCAAATGTTCATTAAAATCAAGCTTTGTTACTAATAACTGTGAGACCTTTTTGATTATGTGCTTATACATCTATACATAACACACTAATTAATAACATAATGGTCAAGTACATATTTATTTGTTTTTTAATTTTAGTTTGCTTATTTTCTGAGTCAAATCTTAGGATGTAGCCCAGGCTGGCCTTAACCCAGCTATCTTTCTGCCATGGAATCTTGTGTGCTATAATTACAGGCTTGTGCTATCATGCCTGGCTTTGTTTCTGTCAGTGAACAACAAAGATAATAGTACTTGAAGCTTGCAAAATGTCTTTGTGGATATAAACTTACTGCCTGAAGTATATAGAATTATTTTGGTACTGTCCATAATTATAGATTAAAATAACCAAGAGATCAGAGAAGTTGCATAACTTTTTTAAAACATAAGAACTATAAATCTTGGGTTTTATCAACCTCACACCATTTGAATAATTTTTACTAATTGTTAATTATCTTATATGCTCCCATGAAAAGCCTATGTTCAAATAAAATAGAGAATAAATGATTACACAAATTTATAATAGTTAGTATTGGTAAATATTTCCAAGAAAAAGCAGCGTATCCTTTGAAAGAAAATAGGGCACCTGATTGAGAATATGAGTTAAATGGGGACCGAATTGGGAAAACCTGTAGTCTGAGGCATGTTGTGTGAATAGGAATGAAGTGAGAGTCATGATTCATGGTGGAATTTGAAGAATGGATATCGAAAGGGTGCTTATCTTCTTAGAGAAATAGAAGGGGCCTAGTCTCACTGAGGAAGAGACCATGCATGAAGAGGCTGAGGAAGAGGTCATGCATGCAGAGGCTGTGGAAGAGACCATGCATGAGGAAGCTGCGAAAGAGGTCACACATGCAGAGGCTGTGGGAGAGACCATGCATGTGGAGGCTGTGGAGGAGGCCATGTATGTGGAGGTTGTGGGAGAGACAATGCACGAGGAAGCTGTGGAAGAGGTCATGCATGCAGAGGCTGTGGAAGAGACCACGCAAAACAGTGTAGACTTTGAACTACTTTTAAATAGTGGAATAACATTTCATTATTATTCATTTTTGATCCATTATAGTACAGGAGGGAAAGGAATGGCACTTAAGTCAGGTACTCTGGGTTAAGTGGCTTGTGTCACTCTTTCGGGTTGCGATGAATTCCATGGAATTCTTATTCTTTATGTTAGCCCAATGTTTAATATATCATTTACTTGTATATAATAAGTAAATGATTGTTGTGTGTTGCTTTTTCTCTTTTGGCTTTTTTGGGGCCCCACCACCCAGCTCCCAAATAAATCACACACAGAGGCTTATTCTTAATTATGATTGCCTGGTCTCAACTTGGTTTGTTTCTTTTCTTGTGTTATGTTACTCTGACTACCGTTTGCCTCTGGGATTTTATCTTCTACTTCTGCATACCTTTTTTTTTTAACTTATTTCTCCATGGCTTGCTGTGTAGCCAGGTGGTTGGCCCCTGATGTACTCCTTTCTTTCTTCTCTTGTTCCTCCTTCTTCTCCCTCCCAGAGTTCTCCTTCTATTTATACTCTTTGCCTGCTAGTCCTGCCTATCCTAGCTCGGACTTTTATTGCCGTTCATCTCTTTATTAGTACCATTGGATGTTTTAGACAGGCACAGTAACAGCTTCACAGAGTTAAACAAGTTCAAAATAAACAAAATCACACACTTGAAAATAATATTCCCTAACATATGAGTGTCTTATTTGCTAGATGCGTTAACTGGTAGGTTTTTTTTTAATCCCTTGGGAGGACAGAACTCTGGTCAAAATATCAAAAATATTGATAGGGACTTACAGGCGACTTGTATTTCATTGCCTATGAATTTCAATGATAGACAATCAGGCTTAGATTTCTTTTGACATCATTTTTTATTATACTAACAAGTGGCTGCATAAAACTTCTGATCAAAATGAAATGACCTGGTCTACAAAGGAACTTCTTAAAGTTACTGGGTGATGTCATTGTCAGTTATTTCCCTTGCCTGTGCTCTCATCCACCAGTCTGAGATGTTAAGCCAGCTTTCTGTCATTAAATATAACCTGTCCCTTTTAGAGATGAACAGGTGTATGTGTTTCAAAGCCAAGGAAATTTACTCTGCAGTTGTCTTTAAAACAACATATACTTCTGTCTTTTGAATTAATAACCTAAAAGTTATACAGAGCCATTGTAATACTTAAATATCATTTTCTACTCTATTTTTGTTTTCCTGAAAGGATTATTGTGCTGAATGCCATTCTGAGACCAGTACTTATAAATTACCAGAGACTAAAATCTATCAATAAACTTTCATCTTTGGAAAACATTGTATTTACAGAGAAATTAAATGGATTTTAAAGATATAAATATTGAATGTAATTGGAAAATAATTCCTTATAGACTGATTTAGATGCTTATATTGCTGCTCTGCAGTGTGCCAGCGGTAGGCTCCTATATGCTTGGCACTTGGTGAATGGAATGCTTCTTCAGATGCAATAATATTACAGTGGGTGTTAAAGATGTCCTTTATCTTTAAAGAAGAGTGTCCTGTAGTGATTAACTTAATTTCTCACTTGTTTGTATCATTCCAGCATACCCATGATTTAGTGTTAAATAGCTCTATGATGGCATCAAGTTTTCTTTCTCTTGAAGCATCAGTAACGTTTTGCATTTGTATATAAAGGACACCTTGAACTGTCATAACAAAAAACACAGAGTGTACTGAAAGTAATTATAATTTACTCAATGTTCTCAGTATCCTTATTGTGCTTCTCCTTATACTTATGAACAGTAATGATTTAAAAAACATCATAACGTGTGTTGAAAAATACTTTGAAACTATTAAAGCTTATAATTTAAATACTGAAAAAATTTAAGCCTCAGTGGTTAATTTTATTAAAGCTTACCCATTCTGGGTTTTCAATCTGGCTGCACTGCATTGTCTTCAGGATAATTAAATCTTTCGTTCTTGTGACATTTTTCTGAATTCTATTGTTGTTTGAATTGCTTATGATTATGGCTTTCATGTTTAGCACACCAAAGACGTATTAAGAAATACATTGAAAATATTTCACATAATTAAACAGTCCTCATAGGTTCTTTGTTTTCTGTGTTATGAGATTTTCCCTTGATGTCATATTGTAAGGGAGGTGTCTTCTTGCCTTGTGAAGCCATGTGCTCTCCTTGACCAGACCTTGCCACTGGACTAGAGCTGAATATATCCTCAATAATCAATCAATTTCCATATACTATCCTCATAAGTCCATCTTAAGAATTCCTATTCAGGGACTGGGTATGCTGATACATGACTTTAATCTCTGTACTTGGGAGGCAGAGACAGGAATATCTCTACAAGTTTGAGGCTGGCCTAATCTTATATAGTGAATTCAAGGGTAGCTAAATCTACATAATGAGACTGTCACTGTCTCAGACAAACAAACAAACCCTGTTTATGTTGGATATAATATGTGACAATTTTTTTTTCTTATTATCACATTCTTTTCCCTGAAGACCACAGGGGTGTTATGGGATGAGGATTAGATAGTGTTTGTAGGTACATTACACAAAGTAAGCATTGTTTGGGTGAAATTTTTATAGGTTGGTATATTCTTATTCTCAATAGCATTATCATCTATAGATTGATATATCTCTCTTAGTCCAGAAACACTCTAGGGACTTGTGAGCCATTCATTTTTCCCAAAGTTAACTCTAGTTTAGGACAACATCTCCCACAGTCTGGGCACTTAAGTGAGGATTATCCAGATTTCTTGTGAAAGTATTTCTTATCTACTTTCCAGATGGAATGATCTGAATCAAAAGTTTTGCAGCACTGGTGATTTTCATTGTCCCTATGTCTCCCCACATGACTAAATGCTTGTGTTCCTCCAAATGCATATATTGATGCCACAGTTTCCAATGTGATTGTGTTAAGAGATGGGTCTTTTAGAAAACAATAAGACTTGGGGAAGATAATGAGAGTGTAGGATCCATGATCCAATTTGTTCTTTTATATGAAGGGAAAGAAACACTTGAACTTGTCTTTCAGTTCTGTGATATAGCAAGAAGCCAGCCATCTGTGAATCAGAAAGATGGCCCTTGCCAGAGCATGTCCATACTATATACCAATTTCAGACTTTTAACTTCCAGAACTTTAAGAAACAAATTAAGCAAAACAAATATGTAGTTTAAGCTACCTATCCTATAATAGCTTCTTATAGCAGTTCAAAAAAGCTAAGCCATCTAGTGTCCTAGGGGAAATTTGCCATGTCTGAACTTACAAGTAATGTTATCCTTCAGTTTGATAATGAAGATCAAGGAATGGAAAGAATGAAAATGAATGAATGGAAAAAATGATTACTACTAGTTTGCTGGCTCTGACATCTAGCCTCAGCTTTTCAACTGTGTTAGCTGTTGACTGTTGGGTGAGCCTACTCATTCATTCTCAGCTGCCCAGATTCCCAAAATAATCACACAGAAATCTGTATTAATTGCAATACTGTTTAGCCAATAGCCTAAGCGTATTTCTGGCTAATTTTTATATCTTAAACCAACCCATTTCTGGTAATCATGTATCTTTCAGCCTGGGTTTGGCCAATAGCTTAAGCATATTTCTGACTAACTCTTAAATCTTAAACCAACCCATTTCTATTAATTTCTATTAAGCCATGTGACTTTGGCTTACCAGCAAGGCTCTGGTGGCCTCCAGCGGAGGCATCTGTCTCCTGTGGGTGGCTACACAGCTTCTCACTGACTCTGCCTTCTTTTTCCCAGCACTCAGTTTAGTTTCCCTTCCTAGTTCTACTCTGCCCAACTACAGGCCAAAGCAGCTTCTCTATTCATTAACCAATAAAAGCAGCACGTATACAAAAGGGCTTCCCACACCAGTTGACTACTACCATTTTTCTATATCCTTCTTTCTTGTTCCTTGCTAAGTTCTTTCCAGCAGCTTCATATAGTGCAGAAAACTCCAATTTTGGTATTTACATGCCTAAGTGTCCAGATCCCTAGTCTGCCCTTACACAAGCCAAGACTGATTGTGTAAGACTCCTTAAGTTTCTGCAGATTTAACTGAATTTGCCTCAGCATTAAAGTTAAGAGTATCATGTGACCTCCCAGTACACATTAAAATTGACAATATCCCTTTAGTCTTCCACATAAAATCATGCTATTTTTGAGATGCTGCAATATTTATAAACTGTCATCGAATTTTCTGAAATTCAAACAGCACATTAAGAAATGGCAGTAAATATGATTTATGGGGTGATGCATCTTTTTGGCATGTGCTGTAGGTTTTAATTCTTAGTTATTATTATCTAGGAGATCACTGCAAAGTGCTTGAAAATGAGCTAATGGAAAAATATTTATATAAAATAAAAGTAAAAAAAATAATGTCTCTTCCTGAATTTTGTTGGAGAGTCTAATCCAGGATTCAAAAAATTAGAAGCCAGCTATGACTCTTTGACTTCTTTACAATAGAAGTGTCACATGAATATCTTCTTAATTGTCAAGGTATGCTTGATTATATATGTCTAGGTTCAAATGAATAACATTAGGTAAATAGATTATCACTTAAATCTGAGTCAAAAGCATAGGTTGCTAGTACAACTCAACTATACTCTTGATTGTAATCACATTTCTTTTGGATTTTGTTAACCAGAGATTGACTACAAATAGGTTTAAGTCTAACTTTAAATTACTGAATTAATTTATATTTAGTATGGATTGATGAGTGGAAGATATTTATTATACATCCCTAAATTTATGGAATTGATATAATCAGGCATCTGTTGCTTCCAATATATGTCATTATCACAAGAGGACATGTGATTTCCAGCACTTGGAAGACAAGAACAGATGACTCTCTATGAATCTGAGACTAGGCTGGTCTATAAAGGGAATTTGAGTCATCTAGATCCTGGTCTAAAAAAATTTAGCTTTTATGTTTCTATGTTTCCTTATAAATTGTCAATCAAAACTAAAAATTCAAAGTGATTTTTTATATTATATATAATAACAGTAATAAACCAAAATGTATCTCACTTAATTTTTGTATTTCTAAATTAGCTCCCATTGGAGAATTGCTTCATAAAGTGTGATACAGTGAAAAACGTGCAGAGTTCCCTGACTCAAAAGCTCCAGGATCTGCTGTTCCCACAGCATTTTCCTGAGGAAGATGGCCTTGGCTAAAGGTCTGGGGTAAATAATTTTTCATGGATACCACTTATGTGTCCAACTTGGCTGTTATTTTAATTTTACTAACATTCAGGCAAAGGAAAAAGAAACCTAGTGACTTAAGAATTCATGAAAGCTGAAAGATTTCAAAAATACTTCTAAATTGCTAATCACAAGAGTAAAGGAAATAACAAAATGTCTTATATTCTTGGTATTTTGTATATTAAATTATTCCCATTGATGTCACAAAAGATATTTCATGAAGACTTATCTGTGTTTGGGACACAAGAGATAACTATGGCCTGATAACGACATAGTGGAGACTGTCAGGGGCTAAGCAATATCCCAAGGCCTAGATGTCACTTTTACATGGGACATGATATATACCATTGTTTACATGGAATATTATATTCTCCTCCTACATGACAATTGATGGAAAGGGATAGAGAGGGAGATGCCATTATTAGACAATAATGACTTCTTAGAATATAGTCCAAAAAACTTTTAGAGAAGAGTGTGTTTAATTTGATTTTCTTCATCACTGATTCTGTTTTTTGTCCTCATGTGCACTTCTGACATACATGTAAAAATAATAATTCTTAAGTTGTGACACTGTGTTAAGGTAGCCATCGAGACATATCATTCCCTTGCTAAATAATGTCCCTAAGCTCTCTGCCTTGGGGAAATAAGAAGTGAGTAAATGAAAGAACAATGGCTATCCAACTTAAGAAATAATAGCTATAGCAACAATGAAATTATTTTAATATAAATAATATTTTCTTTTGTTTTATATGCAAACAAGTAAAAACATTTCAGATATCCTATTTTGGGTGATTGCATGCATTCCGAATAGAAAGTGGTATTCTTTTTGTGAAAATATGGATTTATAACATATAGCCTTCTATCTTTCTCTCTCACACATACGTAAAGAGAAAGGGAGGGAGGGAAGGAGAGAGAGAGAGAGAAAGAGAAAGAGAGAGAGTTATACTAAGCATAGTTATACATTTGGAGGTGATAATACAACTTTTAGGGGTTGGTTCTCTCCTTCTGTTTTTACATGAGATTAAACTCAGGTCATTAAGCCTATGTGACAAGTTCTTTACTTTCTATTTTTTAGTATAAACATACTGATGTAGCTGGTTTCACAGTCCTATAGTTGTACAAGGAAAACTTAGTATACAATTCATAACTGTTAAATTTGACCTTTCTCCCAACCTGAGCAAGCATTTGGTGTGCAAAGCTTGTGAAGTCCTGGAGATATAACAGTGGTGTGACTGATGCTTGTCTTTCTAATTATTTTTTCTCCTTGTCACCTGGTATTGTCATTTCATCTGGGTTGGCCATCTCTTACTGCAATGCTACCCAACAACAAATATAATGAAGTCCACATTTCAGTTTTTACCTGAAGAAGAGATAAAATTTATTTTAGAAATTAATTTTAAGTCCATAAATCTAAAATATTTCAACATGTAGTCACCATAAACTTAATGAGATCCTATGCATTGCTTTCCACTGTAAGTGTTTAATGCTGATGAATGTTGCACACTGAGCACATTTCAAACACCAGCCACAATGCAAAGGGTCTGAAGTCTCTTGTAGCCACTGTCCTGCTTGGTACAGATTAGATATAGTGCTTTTCAGACTGATATTCCCAACGTTGGTGTTATAAGTGGAACTTACACCTCAACCTTCACCTCATTTGGATACAAGAAAGATTCTTATATTTTCGGTCTCTGGTGTAGATTAACTCTTAACCTAAAGAATGTATGACAACAGGAAGCTACCATGCTGAGGTTGTTTTCCCACCCATCTGCAATTTTGATAAGCATCTCTTCCTTCTCTTCATCTAAAACAGTATAGAAAACAGAAAGCTGAATAAACAAGGTGGAAGTCTCCCACACACAAATGGAAACTTCCATATTTGTGTGTGCATCCATTAACTGCAGCCTTCTGGTACAGTTAATTATCTAGTTACAAGGTGATCTTCTTTACTGTCTTTGCACTCAACTCAGTTCATACGCTGTCCTGTGAGGTACGTGAGGAATGACAGTCCTTAGTTCTTTGTTCCTGAACCCTTTCCTACAGGTCTCGTGACAGTTCCAGGATAACTGTGCTACCTATGAGGAATCAGTTCACAGAAACTCCTCAAACGTGTTCCCTATGCCATGCTTAACCAATCCAGTCCTCTAAGGATGTGAGATAAACAGGAGCTGTCATAAAAATAGACAGTGGGTTGAAAATCAAACAAAATTTTCCAGGATCAGTCACCATCAGTAATGGAAGATGGATTTCTACAATTGTACATTTGTTCATCTCTCTCTCTCTCTCTCTCTCTCTCTCTCTCTCTCTCTCTATCTCTCTCTCTCTCTCTCTCACACACACACACACACACACACACACACGTTGACCTGGTCCCGCAGTCGTTCAGTCTCAAGGAAACACTCAGAGGCCTACATTAATTATAAACTGATTGGCCTATTAGCTCAGGCTTCTATTTAACTCTCATAACTTATATTAGCCCATAATATTTGTCTGTGTTAGCCACATGGCTTGGTACCTTTTTTGGCGAGGCAGTCACATCTTGCTTCCTCTACAGCTGGGTGATGACTATAGACTAAATCTTTCCTCTTCCCAGAATTCTCCTCTTCTCCTTGCCCTGCCTTTACTTCCTACCTGGTTGCCCCGCCTATCCTTTTTGCCTGGCTACTGGCCAATCAGCATTTTGTTAAAATACAATTGACAGTGTACAGACCGTTGTCCCACAGTGCACATGCACATGCACACACACACATTCACACACACACACATACACACACACACTACACTCACACATACACAAATGATAAATTTACACATATTTTTAAGTCCTTAAACAGAGTGTGTCTACATAGCTAGTTATAAGCCAACCAGGGATATAAAGGAAGTTATTTTCTTTCTTCTATGTTTTAAAACACTTAATTTAAAAAATAGGGATTTTTCTTTTGTTATTAGTTCAATTTATGACAATTATATGATGAATCCACAACAAAATCCAACACTTGATTTGGTTGATAAAAATGTATTTCTGACCAGAAGCAATGACTTAAATATGTGTAAATCAAGCCCATTTGGGGGGTATTTACATAGATTTTTAGGGGGAACACACTCAGTTTATGATTCCTTTAGATAGCCTCATTAAGATATTTTAAATATAGTTGTATGTGTGTGAAATGAAGACTAAGAAAAATGTATTAAAATCATCAATGTAAAATATATCTATGCATGGGTAGCTAGTAAGCCAGAGATGCAGATGGCTGTCTAGGAAGAGTATATTTTGAAAGCAATCAGTATCATTTGTGGAGAGAGTGATGAAAAATAGGATCAGGTCAAGAGCACTAAGGAGAGCACTCAGAAAAGTTAGCGACTATCAGGAACATGTGGCATTGTGCCGGCAGCCAAATGCAGGTGTGAAAAGTATGAGGGTTCTTAGCAACCTTCTGGCTATACGTGGTTCAAGAATAAAAGTATAAGATAATCCTTTTACAATGAATAACTAGAGGGTTAATGATGTCCTTAGCAAGAGCAGTTTTAATGGACTGATGGACAATGAAGCCAGAGAACAGTAGATTAAAAAGCAAAGAAGGGGAGATGAAGTGGAGCCAGTGAGAAGAGATAATTCTTATTGAAAGTCTTGTCTGACATATTGATATCATGAATCTCTTGACAAGATGCCCTTGGAAGAACACAATATCATTTCTGTGTGATTCCTGCTAAAACTCAAGACGTCTTCAGATTTTAGTAATGAAAAAATATGTGACATACCCAAACTGAAGGTCATTCAACAAAGTAAAGAATGAAGTTTCTTGAAAAGCACTGAGATTATACACAGGAAAGACCATGGAGGCTGGGCATGGTGGTGCCTGTAATCCTAGGCAGGACTGGCTCTTGAGAGTTCAAGACAAGTCTCCTGAGTTTCAGGAAAAGCAATGGAACTGACATCGAGTACAGGGAACTATAGATAAATAATGACCAATTGCAATATAGGATTCTGGACCTGAAGAGAGAGAGAGAGAGAGAGAGAGAGAGAGAGAGATTAGTGCAAACTGGTGAAATTTGAAATGCCTTTCATTCAATAGTTTTGCACCAATTATTTGCTGGTTCTACAATGTGTTAACTTTAGGGCACATTGGAAAGGCATACAGAGTTCACTAACTTCCAGATTTTTCTGTAGGTCTAAAATTAGTTCATAAGTACATTTTGCTCTGAAAGAAAGAGGAGAAGAAGGAAAAGGTTGGAAGCAGCATGAGGCCAAGGAGAATTTCAAATTACTTGTAGAAAGAAAAATTATCTGTAATATTTTTAAGAGATTATCATATGCCATGTACCATGCAAAATGCCTTGTGGAAAAATTTTAATTGTTTGAACATAACCATACGATGGAGGAAATCTGTCTTTGTTGTTAGCTATTCTTCTTCTAACCAGAAAGGTAGCTATGAATGAGGTTAAATATGGTCACACAATAGCAAGTGACAGAGGTGGCATTATGAAGCTGACCTGCAAATTTGTTATATTATACTTTCTTTATAAGATGGTATCCAGTTAGGAATGTTTGATGCTTTATTGGATGTGTACCGCATACATTCCTGGTGCCCGTGGAGGCTGGAAGAGGGCATAATATCCCCTACAACTGGAATTATAAGACTTTGTGAGCTGCCACAATGATGCTGGAACCAAAGCTAGCTCTTCTTCAAAAGTAGCAAGTGCTTTTAACCACTTAGCCATCTTTCCAGTACCCAAATAGGTATCTTTAATTCATTAAAGTACATGTGCTATTAGATGGGGAGAAATAAAACACAAGACAAAGACAGAATAAAAAGTAGAGTGCTAAATCCTGATGTGGGATTTCCCTCTGCATGCTGAGATTACCATTAATGAATAAAGAAACTGCTGTGGACCTATAGCAGGGCAGAACTTAGCTAGGCGGGGAAATCTAAGCTGAATGCTGGGATGAAGAAGGGCGGAGTCAGAGAGACACCATGTCGCCCCACCAGAGATAGATGCCGGAACTTTTTCTGTTAAGCCACAGCCTCTTAGTGATACACAGGTTAATAGAAATGTGTTAAATTAATGTGTAAGAGTTAGCCAATACAAAGCTAGAGCTAATGGGCCAAGCAGTGATTTAAATAATGCAGTTTCTGTGTGATTATCTTGGGGCTGAGCAGCTGGGAACCAACAAGCAACTCTTTGCAACAAAATCCAGTATATGAATGAAGAAAATGGAGTTGGCTCTTAGCAGGGACACAACATCCTCGCTAAAAGTGAGAGAAGCCTAAGGAATAAATAGACAGGCGGTTAGTGTGTGAACTGTGGTGGGTGGAGACTGGGAGTTCTCAGGTGGTCTTTAGCTTCTTTGTGCAGAAGGAACTGATAGTCTAGTTAGATAGCAGTAGAGCTGGATATTGGAGGTAGTGAAGAGATTATAAATAGCCAAAAGTAGAGGAAAAGGAAGAGAACTGGTAAAGAACACAGAGAAGGTGACCAGGACTTTCTCAAGACAAGGTGGTAAGATCACACCCACCAGAATGTCCACCATCATTGAAGAGATGCAGCTTCTACAGTGTGTTCTGTGGCCCATGCTATATACTGTTGAGTTTATTCAAGTTGGTAGTTTTGCTGAGTGTTTGCTAGCAAAGTATTTGATTAAGAAATGGAATGATATTGATAAGAAAGTAGTAGAATAAGTAAACTAAAATCTAGTAGGAATGTTTGATGGTAGGAGAGGGCAGGTGAAGAGAATTTAGAACAGTCAGTGTGTTGTTTCAACTCTTTTTATTACTAATGCTTTTCATGTAATTACTAAATTCTAGTGATTGTGATAATTCTAAATATTACCTATGGCTGTATTTTCTAAAAGAGATCTTTGCTTTTACTGTTTAAGAAAAATTAATATTTAAGGATAAGATGTGTTAATTAACAAATATATATCAGATCAGATATCTTTTCAGATTTGTGATTTATATTTTTTCTCTTTTGTATATTATTTCATTTGAATATCTAGATTTATCTATCCAAAGAATTATAAAGGGTGACAAAATTTGAGTATTAGTTGAATCTCATTTAAATTAAATAAAATTAAATCCATTCTGCAATCTCAATAACTAAATTTTAAGTGTCCAGTGTCTATCGGTTGCTAGTAGCTACTGTATTACCCTGTGCAGTTATTGAAATTTTAATTATGTTTGAAAGTTATATTGGAAGGCACTGCTATAGAATTCTTTTTAATTTGGAAAGCCAGTGTTGCTTTTCTAATTAATTTTTGCTGAATTCTGGGAGAAGATTTTTCTATCCTAAAATGCTAAAAATGTTACATTTGAAAAACTTCTCTTGATCATTCTATAGCTTTTCTTAGAAATTTATTTATATTATAAAAGTATCTGAAATGTTTTATCACATGGGATGATCTAAGATCATGTATAGTTTTGAACCTTCTGATCAATAAAATTTAATGAAGTTGAAACTATTATCTGAAACATTTAATCTTCAGCATTAAATATTTATGTTTTATTTATTGGATATTTATTGTTTCAAACTGGATTGCTAGTTAGAATTAATTTCATTTTTTATGAAATAGTTTCCAACAGGTATGAAATGGTTTCTGTGAAAATAAGTTAGTGTGTGTGTGTGTGTGTGTGTGTGTGAGAGAGAGAGAGAGAGAGAGAGAGAGAGAGAGAGAGAGAGAGAGAGAGCGTGAGTAAAAGAGAGGGAATATGGTAGAAATATATTAAGAGAAATGGGGTTGGATCTTAGAGTACAGTCTTTAGAAATGTCCATTTTATTGGTAGCGATTGAGTAGGCTCTCCCATTGTCAATAACTATGGTTATATGACTTTTACCTTTTTCTGTATTTTTTTAAACAATTTACAGTATATATATAAATATGTTATATATATATATTATATATACATAATCATGGAAAACAGAAACTTTTTTTAAGTGGTGGGTACAACTTTAATGTATTTTAGTGTGATAGACCATATTTCTCTTACAGAACTTATTTGTGACTGAAAGAATTAGCCAAAATGGGATTATTATTTTGATAGATTTGACATTTGATATTTTTCATTGCTACTAAGGGTCTATAAACTAGTTCAATGGCAGTAAGCAAGAATAAGTTATTTTTTTATTCTGTAATTACATCTTCAGTTACTTCTTCCAGGAGAAGTATTTAACAGAATAGTTGATGTTTTTCACTTAAAGAACATAATCAAGCCCTAAGCCAATGTACAGAAAATTTAATTTAGATTTCATTGTTTCTAGGACATACTTCCATGAATAAATTCAAATTGCATTCCCTACAATTTGTGGAAAGCAAACACATCATCTGGAAGCAAATTTTATTGCTTGGCAGATGAAAATGAGACATATCTGGTAATATTGCAGTTGCCTAAAATATTTTTAATAGAAATGTTACACTCATAGGCAGTTGCACTTTTCTTGCACATTCTTGTCTACTTATCATTCTTCTATAGTTTGGATAGAAAATAAAGCCTATTTCTTAAATATTTTAAATTTTATTTAAGTATTTTTATTCCCTACAAAGCGTTATTTTAAAGGTGATGGTGTTTAAGACTTTAGTGTAGTAACTCACTTTTTAGTGCCAATTTTTATTTTGTTTATAAGTCTTTGAAAAATTTGTGGTACTTATTATAGTTGGGAAATAAAATGTGTCAAGATGAAGGAAAAGAAAAGAACATCTAATTATGTAACTATATATAATAAATATAAGATACATTCTCTTTACCCTTTTAAAAGTACAGTTTACTTACCTCCTTGAAATTAAGTCCTTTCCTTGAGGTGAATTATTGACCCATAAAACAGGAATGTTCAAACAACTCCCTTATCCACTCTCCTCAAATGTCTTTACCTAAAATCAATTGCTCAAAACTGATGATGGGGAAAGTGGTCAGGATTGTGTTCAGAGTATGATGAAGGATGGGGAAGGAGTTTTTGTATATATGCAACCTCTAGAATATCTTCTAAGTTTGCTGGTAACTGCCCATCAATAATTCTCGGTAAATAAATTGAGCTTTATAAACAAATCAGATAGGTGAGACCTCATACTAATTTCTGAGAAAAATGAAGAATGTTTTAAGTATATTTATGACATTGAGTAGGTGAATTCTCATGTTATTTCTCATGATAGAATTTTGCTGTAATTCTCCTTGCTGTACAATTTAAACTCAATTGTAAATAAACTCATATAAGATAAGAAAGATACATATTTTTAAATTATATTTGATTTTTGACAATTTCATACATGCCCATAATCCTTCCACCTCTGTCCAACCTCCCTCATCCCTACTAATCCATTTCTGGATGTTTAATTCTGTTTTATGAGCAACCTATTTAATTGTGTTTATCTGTGTGACTATGGGTTTAGAACTATCTAGTGAAACCTAATATGTTCATCAGTGGATATACAACTGAAGACAATGACTTTCCTTCTCCAAGGATCTGTCAAATACCAATAGTATGGCACAGAGTAATAGGGCCCCATGAATTGCTCCATGAACGATTATTGATAGGACCAGACTTGTGTGTAACTCAAGGTTGTGTGAATTTATGATTAAAATGGTTGTTTTCATGCCCAGAAGACAGCATGTTGTAGCCTTCCCCCATCTCCTGGCTCTTGTGTTCTTTAGGCCAGCTCTTCTATAATGTTTCATCGAGCATGGGACGTTGGGAAGTTGTGTATAAATGTCTTGTTTAGGTCTGAGCATTCAGTCATCACTTCTCAGTACATTGAGCAACCATAAGTTTCTATTTTCACTGCCATGCACTGGAAAGAGAGAATGCTATGATTATATCTGATAGTAGTACTTGCCTATGGGTACAAACAGATATTTAAAAGGCAGTTTGACACTATGTGAACTAAACAATAGTATGCATTACCCCTAGTGCCTATTATTACATGTCCCCAACTATATGTTTCCCACCAGGATTACAGAATAGTCATGGATTCCCTCCATGGAGTGAGTCTCAATACAAACTGTGACTAGTTGGTTACCCTCTTAGCAGTTGTGCCGCTATTGCACCCTTGGACAGCACTTTGCCTAGCAGATTGGTATTGTAGTTCTTGGGTGCATAAATGAGCAAACCTGTTGATGTCTTTTACCCCAGCAGCCAGTATAGCACCTTCTGGTGTTATGAAAGCTAACCACGATGAAAAAGTTTTCAATGATAATTCCAGCTTGAATTTCTCGGTATCTTGTAACCAAGATGTGTGCTGACTTCATCAATAGTCTTACCTGATAGTTCTGTGGGCAACCAATGGTACTGACAAGATGCAGTATTGGCAAGCACTGACGAGTTCTGCGTCATTTTGTGAGCCGCTGGTGGCTGTCTAACCAAAAGCTCGTGTGTAAATATCCCTCATCTGGTACTAGGGTTTTGGTTCTAGGAGCAGCCTTGTTCAAAGACAAAAATATGCTTCTGTTCCAGATGCTTTTCACTGTAAAAAATTATATAAGTACTTAGTAACTATTTGTTTTTATAAGCACCATTTCAAAGGAAAGTTAAAATGAAAAAGGTTCATAAATGTGTAGAAACAAAGTGTGTAAAATTCAGTCTTGAACTTATGCCCATATATTATATCCATAGCACAGAAGACTTTAAGGAAAGATATGGCATAATACCTATATTTTGCATAAGTTATTTAAAATGTACATGATAAAATTTCGCCAACGGAATAATTGATATGAGATTTGATTTTTATTAAATAGAAGGGAAAGAATGAAAAAATTTGTAATTATGTATGAAGATTTTCCATAAGTTTATAATTGGGCCAACAGGATAATGACTGAAATGAAAGTCCTTTTACTATCTGTGTGCTTCCCTCTAGAAATTTCAGAGACATATAAAATTAATACCTTGTGTCATACATGAAATTTTCTTTACATCACTGTAAGCATATAATACAGAAAATAGTAAGATGCAATTGTTATTCTAATTGTAAAACATAGAAAATATAAGAAAACATCACCATCACCACCACCACCACCATCATCATTGTTGTTGCTAATTGGTCACCAGATAATAGGACAAGAATTTCCATGTATTATCACACTTAGCGGTTATAATACATCAATGTACACAACCTTATTGCCATCGTTTCTCAGAAAGAGAAGTGAGAGCAAGAGGTATTAATTAGCTTTCTAAGATTAGATCTATACTGAAGGGCAGGACTAGTAATTACTAAGTGGTGCATTTTCTGCATTACCAAAAGACTTGGTAGTATTTAGCCTGTCTAGTTGCTTGTAGACAGCAAGTAAATGTGTGAAAATAAATTAATATCTCCCGAATTAACACAATTCATTCAGAGCTTGTTACAGCTACCACCAGGAACATTTTTTTCCCTAGAGATTTGAAGACAGGCAAAAACTAAGAAAACTGAAAAAAAAAGAGACAAAAACAAAACAAAGCAAAAACCCTAGATGTGTCATGATTAGATATTGTTGGCCCAGGGAAACATTTGCTAGCTGGCTAACATAAAGCGGGGCATCTATGTGAATGGGACATTATTTGTCTTTGTCTCTCATAAGTGGAAAGTGGGGAAGTAAAAGAGAAATTGGGTAAAGTTTGCTGCAGAGTTTATAGTCTGGAATTTGATCATACATATTAATTGTCTATTTCTACTTATGGATTTTTATTTAACACTTTTGGATCATTGTACACTGTAACGGGTTTGTCAGTTCCTAGAGGACTTAGATCAAGACCTCACTCCTTAGGAATTATCCAGTTGTTGTCATGGTCTTTGTAACCATGGTTACAAAGGTCTTAACTCTTTAATTTTTGCATTATTATGGTTGTCATGTGATGAGAGAACAGATGCACAGAAACATTTGATATTTTAGATAAACTGCAACTGATTATCATGATGACCATGAAAACAGAAACAAGAATGAATGGTTCCTGTGAGATATTCCGTTGCCAGGAGACTTATCAATGAACCAGAAACCCTCAAATCAGGTCACAAAACCAAATCCCAAAGAACAATAGGATCATCTTTGCAACCCAGGTAGCTTTCTTCTAAGGTAGGGTATATAGTCTTTTCTGTCTTGTGTGTTTCATTGATTCATATAGAACAAGAAGTATTAGCAATTATATGTATGTCAGCAAGGATAGCCATTGAGAATTCAAGAGCAATTAGATTGTTCAGTGATACCGCTAGTGACTTGAGACTGAAAGATACTGCTTTTACAACAGCTTCTATCTGTGCTAATGGTAACTTTCTTAAAGCCGTGTGTGTGTGTGAGTGTGTGCCTGTGTGTATATAATTCTTAACACTGGCACCACTACTCGGATTGTTCACATGAGGGAACAGGTGATTCTCTCAGGTAGGATGTCTGAGACTAAAAGCTGGGCACTTTAGAATTCATGTCTGAGCCAGAATTTCTTGACTTAATGATTTGCAGATTTGGAATTTTTGTGAAGAATGTCTTAGATTATTATACTGAAAGTGCTCTAGGAATTATTCTAAGATGAATAGGAGCAGATATTGTGGTCATAACAAGTTACAGCAGCAGCAGCAGCATTTTGAAAGTCATGGGGAAAGTCACATGTGGTACTATTGACAAGACTGTATTATAGTAGCTAATACAGTTTATATTTTAATTTCTTACTCTCCTCCAAGTATCAAGTAATCAAATAATTGTACAGTGAATATTATGGATCAGGTTTAAAATTATCTTGGTTCTAATCAATAAGGGGTTATAATTGGTTCTTTAGTCTGAGTTAGAAGACACTTTGATAAGACCCATGCTGGTTTGTTTAAGGTATATATGGCATCATCTACAATCCTCTGTGATATCATTTGATGAGACTAATATTTCTCATTCCTTTATCAGAGGATTTGGTTATGTGTTACCTTTAGAGCAGTCTCCAAAGTTGAAGGCAGTAATTACTGTTTGGGAGAATCTAGGAATGATGCAAGAATGGGTATTCCCTGACATAACAAATTATGAAGCGATAAGCACTATTGTAACTAATGAAACCCTATAGAAAATGTAAAGAATAATTAAAAGAGAAAACAAAACACAAATGAGTGAATAAACCCAATTCAACTAGAAATTAAGGCTTTTGGTTAAAGATACTAGGCAGAAACTACCTATTTTCTAGGCATTTCCATTTTTTTTCTTGAAACTCATCTTTTTCTGTAATAGATACTTTGTAATTAAATTTCATGGACTGCTGTGGAAAGTCTTACAGCCAGTGGTTACCCGCCCACTGGGGCGTGGCCTCTTATACTATATATGCATGCGTCCAGCCTCTCTTTTCTGGTTACAGGATTCGATCTCTGATCTCCGTTTCAGCAGAGGATTCTGATTTGTGAGTCTACCCCTAAATAAATAACTGTCTATTTCTCGATTCTGAGCTAGTGTGGGATTTCTTTTAAGCGTCCTTCCACAATGGACAAAAGGAACTCGGGGAGGGTTAGTTCATCTTATATCTCTTGGATCACAATTCCATTATTAATGGAAATGAAGACAAAAACCCAAGCAGGAGCCTGAAGTCAGGAACTTGATCAGGACCATGTAAGAACCTGTCTGAGTTGCTTGCTCCCCATGGCATGCTCAGACTGCTTTCTTATACCACCCAGGGCCTTCTTCCTACGGGTGGCACTGCCTACAGTGGTCTGTTTCCTACTGCAAAAATTGAACAAGAAAGTTTCTCATAGACTTGCCAACAGATAATATGGAAAGAGGCATTTTCCCAATTGAGGTTCCCCTTCCC
This sequence comes from Ondatra zibethicus, assembly GCA_004026605.1. Taxonomy (NCBI): domain Eukaryota; kingdom Metazoa; phylum Chordata; class Mammalia; order Rodentia; family Cricetidae; genus Ondatra; species Ondatra zibethicus. The sequence continues at coordinate 40,034 of PVIU01003628.1, forward strand.
AAATAACTCTAGCTTGAGCCAAGTTGACAAAAAAAAAAAGAAAAACAAAAATAAAAAAAAACCCAAAACAAAAAAATCAATCAAACAAACAAAAAACAACAACCATGATAGCTAGTATCCAATAATGCCAGATTAGGGTTTGCAATGGGAATCACCATTCAGTGTGAGTATAGAAAGTTCCGCAAGCTAGGAAAGATCATTGATGAGTGCTCCTTCTTCTGGAAGGAACAGAAGGGCAGGAATATCTAGACCTCTCTAGTAGTGAATAATGTGAGAAAGAGATAAAAACAGTGTACCATGGTTGGCTAAGAATTATGATAATTATAATTTCCTTTCACTCTATAGTAGTAGTATCTGCACTGTGTGAGGAACTAAGATATCCATTTGGGTACTAGGGACCAATTCAGAAACATTGCCAGGTTTAACACCTGTAACAGCTGTTGTCCCAATATGAGGAGTTAAGCCTTTATAGCAGGGGCCAGGGCAAGGTTGCAGTAAGCAATTTCTCCTGAAACTGAACTTACAACTCATATTGTCTGAATCCCCTGTGCACAGATATTTTAAATTAACATTCTTTAGTCAAGCATACTGAAGCAATGCAGCTTAAGGGGCCATCTTGATCTGAAGATGTAACTATATCGTCTACCACTTGTTTAGTATTCATAAGACCTAGGTTTGAGCACTTGCCCTCAGGGAAAAGCAAAAATAAATCTAAGAGAAACAATAAATAAAGAACCTTCTTTAGGTCCTGGAAAACCAGTTTGTGGTTGACTCTCACAGGATCTCTTATTGAGCTATAGTCAATTCATATCAATGCATTAACAGAAAAACTCTTTACCCAATAAAATGCAATAATCCTTTAAGTTGTCATTTTGTTAGGGAGATAAGTTTGGATGATCTTTAACAGGGAGTGTCTTCCCCCTTGATCTCTAAGGTGTACCCTATGGCATGGACTGGCTTGACAAAGTCATAATTTGCCTTTTGAAATGCTATGTCTTTTTCTGCAAAAAGTGAAACTTTTAATAGGTCTCACTGCCTTCTGAACAATGTAAGAATGTCCTCTTCATACTGTAGAGGAAAAGGATCAGAGGGAAGTTTATACATCTGAATGTTTATTTGAGAATATCAGAAAATGTGAGGAGGGTTTTAGTGAACACCTAAGATCTGACTGTTCAGGTCTAGAGGTATCTTCCCTAGAGGAAGGTATAAAGGTGACAACTTTACCCATTTAAGACCCCCCAAAAAGGAGAATGGCAAAGATCCACTGTGGCAAGTAATTTCATTTGGAAGTGAAGTATGGTCTTCGAGTTAGATACTATGAAAATTGATGCTAGCATTTTTTTGATGGCCCCAACATATTGAAAAAGAATATCAGTATCTTTCTAGCTTTCTTTTTGGATAACAGACCAGTGCACGATAAGGGAAGTCCCCTGAATATAAAGCTTTTTATTTTAGAATGGCGTTCATGTGTAGTATGAGGAGTGGGCTGCCTCCTGCTGCCTGGCTAGCTTACACCCGAAATAAACATACAGAAATTGTATTAATTAAATTACTGCCTTGCCCATTATTTCTAACCTCTTATTGGCTAACTCTCACATCTTGATTCAACCCATTTCTAATAATCTATATGTCACCACGAGGTTGGCTTACTGGGAAAGACTCAGCATGTCTGACCTGGCAACTTCATGGTGGCTCTCTCTCACTCTGCTTTCTTCCTCCTAGCATTCAGTTCTGTCTCCCCACCTACCCTATCACGAGGCCCAAAGCAGTTTTTTTTTATTAACCAATGAAAGCAACACAAATACAGAAGGACCTCCTATACCATTAATGCATTGTTTCTGGCTTCAAAGGATGTTGGGAGAATTTTGGGAAAGTATTTGGTAGAATCTACCTGGATTTTAATACATTCTCTTCTAGGTACTTTTTATGTATTAGTGGAAATTTTAGTCCATAGAATAAAGAAACATGTTTGGGAAAATAGAGTGGTAGTAACCATACAAAACGACGACATCCTACTCTCCAGAGCTGTGAATATGTTACAGTATATCACAAGGGGAATTCCAATTTGTAGGCTGATGATCAGCTGACGTAGAGAGGAAGTTAATTATTCAGTATTTTCAATGGTAGTGGTGGTGGGGAGTCAATGTAATCACACGGTCCTTAGGAGTTAAAGAGAGTCAGAGTTAGGCATTTCAAGATACTTCAATGATCCTTTTGAAGGTTGAATAAGGGGCTGTGATACAGGAATGGGACTGTCTAGGCAAAGTTGGAAAATGCAGGCTGTGTATCCCCTACCACCCTGTTGAGTCTGTAGAATTGCTGCTCCAATGACACCTTGATTTCAGCCCAATGAGATGGATTTTGCACACTAGAGCTATTGAACTGTAGAATGACTAATATGTGTCCTCTTAAGCCATTACATCTGTGACAATTTGTCTCAGCACCCATTGGAAAAGAGCCCATGCAGCTAGGTGTTTACTTGAGGTATATAGAATGTAATGGGAGTGAAGGTACCAGAAGAGACTCATCATGACTATTCATAGATGAGCCCTCTCCTCTGGAACCTCAAGGAATAGCTGCTTTGAATGTAATGTCACAATTTCATTTGACAAGTCAGTCTTTTCATTTTAAATAAAGAGGCTACAGTCTGCAAGTAGAGAGGTTTTGCAAGGATTGCAGTTCAAGTTCACTGCTGATAGGCTTGTTTACTTTCAGGAAGAGATGGGCCAAAGGTGGGAGAGGTTAATAAAGAGAGAGTGGCTGCTGCCCTGCCAGGAGGCTGGCCATCTAGATTACTGTGTATTCATCTTGAGTGTTTAAGGCAGGATGCTGAATGCTTTCTCCTTCCTCAGAGCACTCTCAAAGGTCAAAGTGAGAGATTTTCCTTGGATTTGGCATTTCTTTTGTAAGACGGGCTAATCTCTTTGTTTCCGGTGTCTCTTCTGCTGCTGTGAACAAGTGTCCTTGTCAGAAAATGATCATTTGGAAAGGTAGCTGTTTGAGCTGCAGTACTTTACCTTTATTTGGGTCTTTGACTTGTGTTTATTCAAAAGTCTTTTCTAAATGCTACATGGGAATCATTCCATGCCACTTCCTCATTTTAATTCTTGTCTCAAAATGCCTCTCCAATTTCATGTGTAACTTCATTGACAAAATTAGAAAGGTGACTATTACCATCTTTAATTCCCAAATGTTACAAAGAGTGATTTTTTTTCAATTGCTCCTGAAAATTCCCTGGAGGTGCCCCTGCTATTTACATGACTGACAACCCATTCAACTTTACTGGCAAGTAGAGATTTTGCCCCACATTTTTAGACTCTTTACCTCATATCCTTTTGTGAAAAGAAAAATTAGAAATGTCCTTATAGGATCAGTCTGATCATTATTTGCTATCTAGGACTTAGGGTTTGAGATTATAATTAACATTTTTCCATCTTGAGACAGAGTAATTTCAAAATTTTATGTGTGTGTCTGATGGTCTTTTCTGTATTCAGAAGCATCTCTAACTACAGCTTTTAGTTTGACTCATATCTGAGGTGTAATTCTAGACCATGGTAGCCCTTAGTCTGGAAAAACGGGTCCTTAAAGGCAATCTGCATTTTAGAATTTACTCCTAAAATCATCTGGGAAAAGAGTAGGTAAAGAGAAAGAGAGTGAGGCAATGACAGGGTTGGAGAAGTAAAATGAAGAAGGATGAACCAAGTCTTAGGAGGTCCCTGAAACATAGGAAGGCAAGGATCAGCTGGCGAACTACATTGTGTTTGCTAAACAATTAGTTAAATTGTCCCTTAGCTTTGGTCAAAGGATTTTTTACTGGAGTGGCTTTTTAACGAGAGTTAAACTGAAGTCCTCTGCACATCGACACATCAATAGGAAATTGTTGTCCTTGTTGGGCTTGAGAAATCTTTTTGGTCAGGGTCCTCCGATGAACATTTTCACTTGTGCCAAATTTCCTCATAGAGACGTTTGTAGACACATTTTCTTTGGGGTTGGGGATGGGTGGGGAATCCTGCCATTTAAAATGCTATACTGGAGAATTAGGTTTGAAAGAGAAATGCATAGAAACAGAAGTACTGTTTCTTATTGAACCCATGAAACTGATGATGATTGGTCAAAGGAGATACTTGTGTAGAAACTCTATGTATCAGGCTTCTGAATAATCAGCTACCTATAAATGTAACTAATGTACACTGCCTGCTGTGAAGAAACAAAGAAAATATTTCGCTGGATCAAGGTGAGATCTCAGGGAAAAGTTTGAAATAGACATAAACAATCATCGAGCTTATTGGTAAGCCACAATAATGCTTGTACAAATGGATACAGGGCTGGTGAGAACTAAGAACTCATTAATCATGAGGCCAGATAGAGTAACCTCCTTAGAGGACCTGAATTCTAGTCTGTGGTTATGCTTCTATTACTAAGAACACTTTTAGACAATAAAACACAAATATGAGCACAAAAAGCAATGGATGAATAGAAATAACTGGCTAAGATTGTCAAACCAACAGACCCTAAAATAAGACTGACACATTAAACTGAAAATAAATAGCCAAGGGGCCTCATGAAGACAGCAGAGTTCAGCCCTTGTGTTGGCTTACCACACTGGTAAGGACTCAAGCAGTCATAAGAAGCAAAGAAGAGTGTTTCCTTGTGTATTACACTTGGTGGAAACTTGCACGTAATAGTGAAGAGAAATGCAGAAAACATCCTGAAGAATCTCCCAGAATAATTTTGAAAATAACAAAGACTACTCAAATGAGAACAAACAGAGGTGTTTATTCAGAGTTAGCCACACACACACACACACACAAAAAAAAAAATCAGCCACCATCACTTGTGTTGTAGGGAGAGGGCTGCTTGTTTGTCCCAGCCACCCGCCTAGCTTACACCCAAAATAAACACACAGAAACAGTATTAATTCAGACACTGCTTGGCCATTAGCTCTAAGTTCTTATTGGCTAACTCTTACATATTAGTTTAACCCATCTCCATTAATCTGTGTATCGCTACATGGCAGTGGCTTACCAGGTAAAATTCTAACCTGTGTCCGTCTCAGGAAGAGGATCCATGGTGTCTCTGACTCTGCCCTTATTCCTCCCAGCAATCAGTTCTGATTTCTCCGCCTACCTAAGTTCTGCCCTATCAACTAGGCCAAGGCAGTTTCTTTATTCATTAACCAATGAAAGCAACACACAAACAGAAGGAACTCCTACACCACACTTTCCCTTATCAGAGACTAAAATCTGCAGGTAGTTGGGACCTTAATGCAATTGATAGGTGGGCAGATGGATGATTAGATACATGATAAATCCACATATGCTCTGAGTAGTCCTTGTTGGCTCAGAGATGCTAAAGATACGCTGCTACAAGTGAGGCATCTCATGTGCCTTGTTCAGTTTTATGTAATTTGGTCCAGAGATGAAGGCAGAGCAAGGATAACAAATAAGGAAGTTGAAACTCATTCATCTGGATCAAGCTTTTACCTTCCTTGGATGATTCTTTCAGAAATTATGGTCTGACTTCCTTGTGGGTTATGAGCAGTAATTCTGTTGTCATTTATATGAAGCCTTTTGGGATCTGGTCAAACGTGACTGTTTAGAAATAAATGCAAGCTCTCAGGTGGAAAGAGAGTATCAGAGTTGACTTTGATAGAATATGAAGCTGTGAGAAACTACAGTTTGGCAAGGAATTACCCAATCACCTACTCGTTAATTTATGGTAGAGACAGCACTCCTGCTATAACAATTCTTAGAAGATCAGAATAAAGAGAAGCAGGTTTTGAGAAGACCTTTTTGTTAACAAACCTTAATACAGGAAGAGTAGATTTTAATGCAAACTAGACCTTCTTGATGCTATGTCATCTCTCTGTTAAACATTCACAGACAATTTAGCTGCCACAGCGGAGGTGTGTACTGCAGCCCAAAGGGAGGGTCATGATTTCTAGTTGGGTTGCAAGTGTTAGGTTCATAAAACACAATGGCTTACCCACAGCCTGGATTCAATGCAAGTGTCTTTGTTCAGTGGGCTTTGAAGTGAAGTTGTTTTGCTCCTCTTAAAGTTGTAACTGAGAGGTAACAAAAGGGACAGGGAGGGGAAAGAGGAGAAGAGACGGGGGAGTATCATACAGCTTAGGTCTTTCACCTAGAACATTCTGAGATCAATAGGTTAATGATATAATGTTTCCTACAAATGGCTGACTAATCCAAGGACTCTAACAAGAAAATAAACTAAGAGGAAAGGCCTTGATGTGAAAAAGAGTTGGAAGGGAGAAAATGAACATGACCAGTTGTGTTAATAAGTCTTTGCTGTGTTTCAAAAGATAACAGTAAGAAGTGACCTTGCGAAATAAGATATTTGTTTAAGAGAGTCGCTATCTCTATGTGATAGTGGGAGGATCACCCCTCCCTCTATACACACTAATCTTCTGAAGAACAGGCCAATGGGTTCCTAAAGTAATGAGAGACATACCTGCAAAGACACAGAGCAAGAGAAAGTTTGGAGAGGAGACTGAAGTCAGTTGTAAAGGGAAAGCCAGACTCTTTCCTGAATCCTTTATGATTCGGACAGGAAGTTGTAGTGAGTCAAGTCTCAGTTGAAAACATTTTCACTATTCCACCAGAGGAAAAGGTGTTCAATCAAGTATGGGATCTATAGTTAGTGATGATAATGGCATCAGGGAGGGCTTGCTTTGGGCCAGGCAAATTATGATGCTTTTACACTTAGCACTTAGAACATTTGCTCTTTCATTTAATTCTAAAGCAGGTGTTAAAATTCTCTTACTGATGAGGACACTTAGATTTAACAAGATTAAATAATCTGCCTAAGTAAATGGTGAACAATTTAAGATCATCATTCTTTGACACTGGGGCCAGAACTCTTGACCACTGTGGTTGACTCCTCTACTTAGAGATAATTAAGGACATCAGTTCACTTGCTTGTAAGGATCATAGAAGGATACTTAAAAATTCACAATAATTTGAGTTGGCAGAATGGGAGGAAATGAGACTAGTGCAACCTCTGGGGATGTAGAGAAATTTAAACTATAAAAATAACTGTAGAAGTGTTCATTGATATTAGGTAACTATGAGACTGCCAAAATACCTGTAGATGTTTTACCAACTAGGTTTGTATTTGGAAATAAGTATTTGGTTCTTATAACTTTTCTATATGCTTTCATACATTTCTCTCTTCTTCCATATTAAGTTATTGAGGCTTCATCCTTTTGCGTTTAGATGGAATTGAACTCCACATGCAGGAAGCAGGTTTAAGGAGCATCCAATATTGAATGCCCAGTGACAGGTTCCAATGACATTACTCAACAAGGCAATGTTGCCATCTGCTGGTAGCTTCTTTGAATTGCAGACACAAGGTTCCAGAGTCCTTACTATTTAAGAAAGAGATGGTGGCTGGATGGATATTTAAATGGAGAATGCCACTTCAAACATTCACAATGAAAACCCAACATGATTTTTAGCCTTACGGGGACAAAAAATTACAAATTTATTCAAAGAAGGATTTTACTCAATTTACATTTGGAATCTGTTTGACCTGCCTTTGTGAAATCTGCCTGTGTTGTTCTTTCAAGGTCAATAAAATTTGCTAAGAGTGATCTGGCTATTTATGGCTGCCCATCAGATTCATGCCCCACTCTCTGTCAGCTGACCTCACATGATGCTGTGACTCTACGAATAAACCTCTTGTTTGGAGCAGGTCGCCATGATCGTCATCATAGTCTCTGCATTTGCTTTTTAATCCTTCAGGTCAATTTTTTTTTAAATTTATGATTTCACTTTGATTTCCAGCCCACTCTTGTGAGGATATGACTTATGCTGCACTTGGCAAAGAATATAGACATGGTTAGGATGGTCACACTAGTGTCTGAATAAGTATTCATCACACATACATGAAAAGGCTGGTGGGGGAAAAAATCACAGGCATGGGCCTTGCTCAAAAGTTCTCATTATATGGTTTCCAGACTCACACATGCAAATGGCGGGGATTCCTTCCTTTTTCTGTCATATTTCCTGGATGTAATCATTTGTAGTTGCATACTTATCTTACTAACATAAGCCAGATATAGGAAGGCCATGGCTTCTTCAAATATGGAATCCCAACATACTGTACCCATAGAAGCAGAGTTCAGAATTATAGCTTCTAGAGTATGAGTAACAGGAAAATGTCACCCAGTGATGCAGAACTTTAGTTAGACAGAAGTAAGTTCAAGAAATTGATTTCATCTCATGGCATTGATAATGATGTATTTTATGCTCAACTTTTGACAATGGAATACATTTTAAGTGTTATGAACTTAAAACTTGTGTGAAGGAAATTCTATGTTACATAACATGATTTGTCTACTCTATGATGTATACATACCTAAAACTTGCTGTGTATCATATAGGCTTAGTATTTATCTATGAAAGATTCTCCTGACATAAAGGAAACAGCCATCACTATCCTTTGAAATCTTATATGATACTGTCATGACAGCATTGCTGATGTTAGCTAGACTGAACCATTATGTGATTCTCACCAACCAGAAGTCAAGCATAGTTCCTATGGATGTTTAACTCACTGTATTTCCTTGGGTAGCAGAGGAAATAAACCAAACAAGGGAATGGAACTCAGCCAATGATGTAACATTGTATCTTGTCTTTTGTCCCTTGTAGGTAGTCATTGTGAAAGAACCAAACAAGAAAACCAGTTTAAGGACTGCTAAGAGGAGCTCTTTAGAATATTTTGTCCTAACTCTCCTTCTTCCCTTGTAAATTATAATCATCTATTTTTAATGAGATCAACATGTATTTTAGTAATGGATACATACATGTTACAGGAAATTATACAATACTTGTGAATTTAAGTAAAAACCTATAAAGTTCCCTTAGTGTACCCCATGAATAAATGAGTATCATTGTTTCCATTTTACACAACACATGTGAAAAACCTCATACATCTTCAACTTTCTTTACAATGTGACGTGATAATGTCATGAATATCCATTAAGTTAATAATTACATACCTACATCATAACTTTTTAAGTTTGAAGAGTATTCCGCATGTTTTCTACTTCTGGCTGCCTTAATAAATAGTAGCTTTACATCTAATTAATACACGGTTTAAAAGTAGTGTTGCTGGGTAAAACTTAAACGCATTTTAAAGCTTGTAGTAGATGCTGACAAATAGTTATGCAGGAAATACAGGAACACATTGACTGCCACTGCTAGGAAATGGAATACTAACAGATGAGAAATTATAAAGTCTGACTCTAATTTGTCTTTGCTTTTATGAATAATGTCCATCACTCCAAATCTCCATTGCTTGATAGTGGTTCTCTTTCATATCCCATTTATAAACTTTACCTATTAATTTTTAAAATTTATTCCAAATATATCTTTTTTTCTTTATTTTGGATGCCTTTGTCTTACTAAAATATGGGTTTTGTTCATCTTACAGTTTATGTTTTCACCTTCAGATGCTTATTTGGTTTTTGATATTATTCACCATATGATTTTATTTTGCACTTCATGTTTTGTAGTTTTTTTCAGTTAAATATGTCAATCATCCTTCATAAGTTTTCTAACTTTAGCATGCTGACCTAAAGCATTTTCCATCGGAGCAATATCTGCACTCTGTTCTTTTAAGTACTTTACATTTTAAAAATAAAGATTGCTATTTCATTAAAAATTTGCTTTGGTGAATATTTGATAAAAAGCATTTAACCCCCTTCCCCCCAAATCATTGGCTGGGACACCACAAAAAAGCTCATAGAGAGCAGGATATTTTCCCATCTTCCATGACTTTACTTTGCTCATAGCAGGGCTGGCATGAGCATCAGGTTCAGGGGGGCAGATCAAATGAAATCAGCACATGGCAAGGATACAGAACTCATTGTCTAATGTTTTGCATTTCTCTGTGATAAATATAAGAAAAATCACTATTGATGCATGAGAATATTGCTGTGTCACAATTATAAATTTTTAAATGAGAAAAATAAGGAGAGAGCTCTTAAGAGGCAGGAATTTTGTAGCAGGAAAGTGAGTAAGAAGCCCGACTAGTGTGCTGATGAGGACTTTGATAGGGAATCCAGACTGTCTTGGAATAGACACTGATGGATGATAGAGGCTGGTTGTCTTCCTGGTTCAGTACAAAACAATGCATTAGGTTATGATGAGATTCGTAGAGCTTATGGTTTTTTAAAGTACCACAAAGTAATTTACCAAGGTGGGATACTTTTAGCAACATTAGTCATCATTATCATCATTGTTCTCATCAATCTGGCGGGGAGGGCACTTTAAAAGCTGGAGCGTTTGTTGAGGCTAATGATATCATTGAATTTGGGGGGAAAAAGGATGTCTATATTGTCTATAAGCTGAGACGAGTTTCCCAAATCCATTTCTTTTAAACAGGCTTTAAACTGAGCCTGATGGCACAAGTTTGTAATTCTAGGTCAGGAATTAGCAATATAGGGAGTCTGTGGCAAGCATGGTCTCCCTTAACCCTGTCTCACAAAGAAGGCGGGATGCCTTCCCTTTCTTTCACCTGCTCCAGTGTCTTTGGAGTGAAGGGAGGAGATGTTCAGGTGCTATAACTTGAGTCTGTTTCACTACTATTCTCAGAAGTCTTAAAGAGGCTATAAAAGTGCATCCTAGGGGGGACCAGATTGGAAAGGGGAGGGGACACAGATACCAATATGTTGTTATTAGTAACAATTTTTTTCTCTCAATAGCCACATTTATGGAACAACTGCTCTGTGTTCTGCTATAGTGTTACTCTACAGAAGCAAGCTCTGGGAATGAATAGCTGAGTACACCTCTCTGGGGAATCTGTTTCTTGAATTTCAGAGATGGAGAAAGAAGTGGTGGAGATACTTCTATAACTAACTCCTAAGAATAATCATGCATGGTTTAATGGTGGGATCATGCTCTGAGAAGTGTGTCACTAGGTGATTTTTGTCACTGTAAACAGGATAGGGTGCACATATTTACATAAACTTAGACAGGACAGATAATGAAAAATCACTCAAAATGGCTCTTGATATAATTGAGAGACATGAGTATAAAATAAATGAGACTGTTGGGGGTATAAATTGGTATTAAGCTCTATATGTACTCAAATGCACTATATTTCTCTATGACCAGCAGTTTGGCAGGTTTCTCTGCACCAGAATCACAAGGTGCACATGAACAGTGCATCCTGTTGTGTGGTTTCATTGCGCTACCAGTCTTAACGTCATTGGAACCTGGGTAATTTTCTGCTCCATGATAATTTTCAGGGATCACTGTGATATATATGGCCAGTTGTTGACTGAAATACCATTGTGTTATATGATTATACAAGAGAGGTACTTGATAGTCAGTCCTTTCTATGTTTCTATGACACACTGTGAATCAAAAACGGTGTTTCAAGTTGGTCTGGCCAACTCTCCTTCTTGCACGTGATCATGTCTAGATTTTGTCAATGTCTTTTAGATGATTGCAGCTTGCATCTTCATTGGCTTAATGTTTGAAAACTACTGTGTGGTCCCTTACTTGACTCAACCTCAGCATTAGTAACAAGGGGATTCATGTAGATACAGAAGCAGTGTTTCTATAGCACCCATGTGTGTAAGGACCTGATGAAGCCTGTGTGACTTCAGACTGCAATTAAGGAGGTCTGAGTTGCTTGTGGCTGCCTGCAGTTCTGCAAGCTCCTAGGTAATGCTGGTGCTGCTAGTTTATGGGTCACTTTTAGTCAGTGAGCTCAAGTGCTTCCTCTAGTTATTAAGACATTTATTTCTCCTGTATTTTAGGACCCTTTTCGACTCTTCAAAGGTCCCTTTAAGTTCCCTATTTAATGTTTCTGAAACAATCAGATGGTCTCTGGAGTGTTCCATGGTATTACTGTGTAGGCCTTGCGTCTGGAACTCTGTCCTCCTCATCACCGACATCTTTCTGATTCCTGAAGATCTTCCCAGGTTGCTTTACGGGCAAGGCTTTCCCAGCAGTGAAGCATTTAACTAATTATTCTTTATCAATAAAAAAAGTTGTGGTAAGTGTTTGAATGATCAGTGAACTGTGGAGCAGCCACCAATGACCTCCTACCTCTTGCATCCTCTCTAAGCCCTGCCTTGCTTCTTGCTCAGTCCTCCAAAACCTCTATGGTTAATTTTGGTCAGCTAGTGTCTAGCTCTACCCTCTGATTCAGAACAAACTTTATTGTCAGAATGCAATCAAAGTACCACACAACAGTCCAACCCTCTGAAGTTTCTATTCTCTGACCTGTTGTGTGACTTCAGTCATCCACCTTTGGTGATGCTGTGTGGCAGAAAGCTCTCTGATTTTACCCCTGTGAAAGAAGCAGACCAGTGGAACAGTTATGTTACAGCAAAGTTTTTCAGTTTCTTTTTGTGTTTTCTACACGAGTGTTTTATTAGGCAGGAGTCAATGTCAGCTTGGAGTCAACACAGCCACTTTGAAAAACCAGAGCTCTCTTCTCCCATATTTGTTGATGTGCTTATTAGAAACTCTTTACAACCTTGTAGTTATTGGTACATTGCACTCAACATTCAAAATAATCCTAACTATAGCCAGGGGACCATACTGAGGTCAGAATAATCATACCTTCTCCTTGTTTCCCACAAAGGGGAAAAAAATCATGTATTTATCTGTCTTTCTTTTGCTTTGAACTTCCAGATCGACATACCTTATCTCAATTGTCCCCATCAGGATGCTGCCTGATGCTTTTGTTCTTCCTGGTAAAATACAAATACTGAAGCCCTTTCTTCTATCTGTAGTCATCCACTTTGATCGGCCCTTAGTCCTTCTCTTTGTGGTTATGAAGATGACGTGTACTACATAATGGAAGAAAATGCTCTCAAATAGTAATCCCAATACAATGTATGGCACCTAGAACAGAGTGTACTCAGTACCGTATAGATTTGGAAAGTAATTCTGAGACTTTAGTGAAAAAAATCTGGGTGTCGTGTTGTCATTCAGTTTCTTGTCAAATAAGTGTTTTCTTCTACTGCTTCTGGGCATATAAACTTATCCCCAAGGAGACATGCCCAAGTCTTTTTCAAATGTTGTTAGCTAGATATGTCTTTAATAATAGATTTGTCAAATAGTTTTTGCTCTCTTTAATCTTAATTTTAATGCAATGTAAAAAGGTATCTTTAGGCTGTATCAGAGTCGATCCAGAAAATAAGTTTGTTACTATTTAAGGGAGAAGAGATGAGGCAGGAAAATCTCAGTTCTTTTGTTGTTTGACACCACCTTCATGCTATTTATGGATTTTCCAATAATATTTCATGTTCTAGGGGTAGATTTTATTCAGTGATTAGACCTTTCAATGTTTCAACCTTTTCTCCTAAATCTCTTAAGGTCAAAAATCATGAATAAATATGTGCTGAGGAGACTGGAAGGCTTACGCTCCAGAGAGTTGTCAGTGGACTTCAAATTGGAGCAGTTTCTCAGTTCTGTTTCTTGCTAGTTATTGATAAATCTGCAGACTTCTGGCTGGAGTCCCGGTAAATATATTCATGGGCCATGGGCCATAGCTTGATATTTAGAGAAATCCAAAGTATGGTTTTCATAAAAATTTAAGTAGAGTTTGAAATACTGCTTGTGATTAAATATTTTTTTTAAAAAATAACTTAAGTATATATACTGTTGGGTACTTTTAATTCCGGATTAAATGCAAAGAGTGTAAATAATAGATGATAAACTACAAATCATGTTCTTAGCCCATGCAATCTAAGCTACCTTCACTAATGCTAATCACAACACAGATGAAGTATTTATAAAAATTAAGAGCTTTCGCTGATTAAATTCTAACCTTTATTCTGACAGGGAAGCTAGGAGAATTATAAACTGTGGATATCCCAAGAATTAATGAACTGCAGATCTGATAATAGCTTAGGTTGTGGGTAGGAAATTTTCACATTTAATGGTCATTTAATAGTCTGGAGTTCATGTAGAACTTTTGACTTTCAATAAACACTGTAATTTTAAAATGTCCAATTAGGCTCTGCTGAGCAAGGGAAGAGCATAGAGCACCTATGTTTCTGGAATTTAAACTTAACTAAGAAAACTGTATTTTATTTATTAAATCTGGCAACTGGAATTTACCTGTTCTGAAGACGGACACAATGAATTTTATAGAAAATGCTTAAAATTGAGACAAACACCAATGTATCCTCCAACACATTTGTGGGAATTATGTCTATTTGTTAATAATAAATATAATAGCTGTGTCTAAGAAACTATTCTCATTGAAGAGTGCTGTAACTGGAGAATTTTAGCCTGTTCATACAAAGCAAAGGACCACACATATCAAAAGGGTAAATGGACATGTTGTGAGACTCAAATGAGGTAATAACATTTATACATTCTTAAGTTTGTCATAATTTGTATATCTTAATTATATAAAATAATGAGTTTTATTTGACACCTTATTACTCAAGTTCAAGATTTATTGAATTCATTCAGTCACCACATTACCATCTCCCTCTCCTTCTTGCCTTCTTCTTCTTTAAAAATAACTCACCTATTTTTATGTCTTTTTTAAATTATAAAATCTAGATTCCATATATATGCACATATATACCCAAATGCACATCACACTCTCTTTATTCATTCATTCTTTTGTGATGGACATCTAGGCTGTCCCCATAACTTGACTCCTTTGTCATATGCAGCTTTTGGTCCTTTCACATAAATACCTGGCAGGCTCTAGCTAGTTCTTTATGATATTTCTATTTGTAGGTTTTTGAGAAATTTCCATATTCCATAGGGACTAACCTAATAAATAGGCATTCCTCTTTACAACATTCTTGTTTATGTTTCAAGCCTTCATTTATATTAAGCAACATTATAACCTAAAGTTCTTTTTTACTCATATGTTAGTTTTGTACTGTAAAATATTGTTATTTGTTAATTATATCAATTTTTAAGGGCAGAGTGACTATACTGAAGGAATTTGAACTATCAGAAATGTGGTGGTTATTATCTGTTTTACTGCCTTAATTTCTCTGGCTACAGTAACTTAACATTCAGTAGCCTTGATCTTCTTTCCTTTGCAAGCACATGCATGGCTTTTGTATCTGTGTTTATTCTATTTGGATCCTAGCAACTGAACTACTAGGAAATGTCTGAATGCTTTCAATCTTTTGTTGAGGAGAGGATCTACAGTTATTTTTATGCCACGTTATACCATGGTGAAGAGTTAATGACACTGAAACAGGTAACCGCTGTGCCATCTCTCCTGCTGGGTGTACTGGTGATGGAGAGCAACGAGTTTATAAACGCAGGAACCAATTTACCCTCGATGAAAACACATAGCTAATAATGGAGCCAACTTTTATAAGCCAAAGTTTATCTATTATATTGTAGAAGATTATTATACTTTTGAACTCTATTGTCCTAATTACCTGTGCAGGGCAGTAGTAGCTTACAATAGTTTAGCATGCAGTTCAAAATAACTAGAAGAACATAAATGTTCCCAACACATGGACATGATAAATGTATGAGGAGATGGAAATTCTGGTTACCTTAATGGACCATTAATATGTGTAAGTACATAAGGATTATGCTGAACCTAGATATATCCAAGTTTTATCTGTAAATTAAAATCATATTACTGTACAAGCAAGTCATATGCTTTATATTGAGGCCTTTAATTTACTATATATCTAAGTTGAAATGTACCAAATCATATGATTTTTTTGAGAAAACAAAATATATGAAATCATTGAAGAGTCCTGGGTACTTTCCTGAGTTTCCTGCTTTGAGTTGAAGTGTCTCACCTCTGCAAGCACTAGCTGGCTGTGTCCATGAAGTGATACATTACAAGCCCACAACTTTGATTGACAGATTTAACAAATAAACTATACTTTGTCCCGTTAATTTTAATTTCAGATAAATAAGACATTTTAGTATTAACATGTCAAGGAATGTCTTTATCAGATACCTTTGGTCATGACCCAGATTCTGATTTAACTGGTTTGGTGTGAAGTCTGGCCATTGGTGTTTGCAGGTGTTTTGAGATAAGTGTCCTGTGCAGTGGCTTTGGGAATCGCGGGCTAGATGAGCAGTGTTTGCAAATTATGCTGTGAACAGAATTCCCCACCAGTATCTGTAAAGGAACAAATCCGTCCGCTATTTCCCCATCTCATTTACTGGGACTGTGACGATAATTCACAAGCATCCTGCTTAAGTCTGGCGGTAGGTAGTTTGTGGGCTACACTCTGAGAAACACTACTTAAGGCATATTAGCAAGCACTGCTACTAGCTCTCCTTTCAAATTAGCGTTATGCTGTTTATGTTACTGCACAAAACAAAACAAAACTCAGAATCCCAAGGAGCAGCATGGTGTACTGGTTGAGAATGAGCATCATTTATTTGCATACAATAGAATGAATGATATGGATTAGGGAGACATTTTTCAGGGGAATATTAAGAATCCCTATGGATTACATTTTGTTGTTTGCTATCATTTTTTGTGTAATAAATGAAAGGCATATATCTTCTGAACTGGAAGAGGGGGTCTTTCAGATGACAATATGTTAACTGCAAGAGCCCTCTCTAAGGATTCTGACCCTCGGTAACTGGAAGAAGTAACCTTTGAAGACACCAGATCTGAGGAATGGTATAATCTGAAATTGCATGTAAACTCATGCTGTGAAAATGCCTATGAGAATGCACTCCACAAGGTTAATGGGCTGATTTTTTTCAATATCATACACCAGGAAAAATAATGGAGATAATTAACACTATTAGTGCCAAGGGCTGTTTTTTCATTTCTTATGTGGTTTCAGTAGTAAAGAGTGGAGGCATTTTCTTATGTTAGCCTCTTGGCTTTGATTTCTGAGTTCCAAATCAATATTTTTCCTAGGACTTGAAGAAAAGCCAAGGAAGTAAATATTGTGCTTTATTTTCAAGGGTCATTTAAATTGATGGAAATCTATACCGCTGTTAATGATCCAAAGTGATTTCTTATAGGTGTGATTATTTCTCACGATCTATGACAGCATTGCGGATTTGCCCCAGAGCCTGTTCTGTTCTAGTAAACATTTTTGTATGCTGTCATTGAGCCAAAATGTATCTTAGGAAGTTTGGTCTTTGGTATATTTATTCTTTTTGCTTCTATTTGGAAATAATTTGGACTATGTTTTCTAAGAGTCTCTGCTTACAACTATTTGAGTGAAACAGCAATTGCTATTTTCTTTTTATTACTAACATTTACTACCTAGTCAATTGCACCAACCTATCTAAATTGTGGCATTGTGATTGTATATGCTAGTGGCTACTACCACTGTGAGGTCTATGCATTTTTTCCAGCCCTGGATCAATTCGTTTTGAAGCCGGGTCTAGTAAAACCTTTTAGTGACACTAACTTAGGTTCTTATAACTCTTTATGGTGATTTCACATGCAATTCTAATTTATACTTTCCATGTGTGTCATGGAATATACCAGACAGAGTTAATAGTTCATTCTGTTTTTTCAAATTAGAAAGTCTGGCTCAAAGTTCTAAGTGACATGAGCTGGTAAATTTTTAAGTTATGGGATTGTCCCA
Organism: Ondatra zibethicus; assembly: GCA_004026605.1. Lineage (NCBI taxonomy): Eukaryota > Metazoa > Chordata > Mammalia > Rodentia > Cricetidae > Ondatra > Ondatra zibethicus. The sequence continues at coordinate 57,585 of PVIU01003628.1, forward strand.
TGAATGTGTATCCTCTCAGTCACAGTACCTCCTTTTATGCTCAATTAGAGATTGTTCTTTCTTTCTTTCTTTTTTTTTCTGTTTTTTTGAGACAAGGTTTCTCTGTGTAACAGCCCTAGCTATCCTGGAACTAGCTATTGTAGACCAAGTAGCCTCGAATTCACAGATATCCGCCTGCCTCTGCCTCCTGACCCCTGGTACTAAAGGCATGTGTCACCATCTCCCAGCCTATAAATGTTTCTTATTAGAATAGACCAAGGAGGAAAGATCAAAGTATAGTGTACACACGCAAGTGTGCACATGCACGTGCATGTGTATGTGTGTGTGTGTGTGTGTGTGTGTGTGTGTGTGTGTGTGTTTGTACTGTTAACAGGGAAACTATTACTTTATTTTTTAAAAAAATATTGATCAGAAAAGGATTGGATAAAGGGAACTTTTTTGTTTAAATCAAAAGTAGAAAAAAATAAAACAAGTAATCAAATAAAAAGCTGAAGGGAAGCTGATAGCAAAATTGTCTTGAACAGAGTTACATAGAGTAACACAAATACATTGAACCATAGGCTTCCAGCTTCCTTCTCTGGGGATGGACACAAAGGCTCAGCATAAACATGACGAATGTCTTTTGAAGTTTAAATTATATTCAAGGAGTGATTATAATGCAAATCTTTAGTGTGAACTTCAGCTCTGGGCAATGCAGAATGGCTAGAACTCAGGTGGATGAACCCTGCAACCAGTCATCTTTGATGGGCAATGTAGCTGTCAAGGAGTCTGGCTCGTTTGATTCCCTACAGTCACTAAAACAGCCAAAATTCAGTTTCGGGATAGGATAGAAAACAGTAGCTCAGAATCTGCTTGAATTATTTCTTTGGCTTGGGAAGCTTACTTTCTTCCCTGGAAATCTAGATGTGTGAAAGGTTGACATCACTGGGGTAGGAAAAGTAGGGAAGCGTAGGTCTTTTAGACGCTTTATGAACCACAATACTTTTAATTCATGCCATTGGTCATTCATGATGACAGAGTCTTCAAAGCTACTGAAAAGGCTGAGGCCAGGAGGGTTCTAAGCTCAATGCCAGCCTTGGCAATGTGGTGAGCTCCTGTTTCAAAACAGTAATGAGCTGGCAGGGATAGAGATCAGTGCTGGATGATTTCCTCTCTGTACACACGGTCCTAATTTAAATTTTAGTACTGACAACATTTAAATCTTTGGAAATTTTCACTTATAGTCACTGGATATTCCTTGAAATAATAGTTTCAAGTGCTAGAACTGCCAATTGTCATAAATTAATATTTTAGAATAGTTCCCCGCACTACTGACTTCTGAAGCAAGGTCACATCCTCCATGGCATGAGGAGTTACAGACAGTGTGCAAGGTGTACCTACCCGGCGTCTCTTTCCATTTCTTCATATTACTTGTTAATTTAAGTATCACGATTAATTGCTTGATTAAAATTGGAACTCGCCTGCTTTAGAGTAGCAATTTGTTTTTATGGAATTGACTTAACCATGTCTCTGGTTCTTTGACACAGAAGCTGTGCCCAAGGTGGTTATGTTTTACTTGATGGGAACCAATGATAGTTATCACCCAACACATGGACCCATCATTTAAGTCTATGCTTTTGAACTCAGTCCTATGTCCTGGCACTCAGTCAGGAAGTTTGGAAGTCAGTTTCTCCTTCAGGGTGCCTGATCAAGGAGAAGAGAGCATGCTTCTTCATTCTGTACTTAAATGAATGCAGAACCCAAGGATGAGTCACGACCTCAAGTTGGCAGCCTCCCTGGTTACAGCAGGACTTCAAAAAAAAAAAATCTGGGAAAGTTGCCTCATGTGAAACAATACAGACAATGCTCTGCATTTAAAGTGTGAACCTAGTACAGAAGGAGAAGGATAATAATGCCTGGGAGATGCAAGTCATAAAGTAAATGTAGGCAGAGAAAGAAAGCTGGTACAGAGTTGGAAAGATGTAATTATTTAAGGGAGGCATTTCCACTTTGACCTCTTATTACAACAATGAAGTTATATAATATTCTTAAGGACTGTATATTATGCCTCCCAAAGCCCCTTGTTCTTTTTCTCTTTTCCTGATGCTATAACCACCATATAAGATGCCTAAGCCATTATTCAACTTTGCTTGGGTGGGAGGAAGAATCTGCAGTAAGCATCTGGGCACTTGAGGGTTGACATTTATTCCCACAGATGCTCACTCTCCATTTTGAATCTCAACACTCCTATGTGTCCACCTTTTCATCTTTCCTTCTGACTCCCCAAAGGGCAGATGTCAGAGACATTTCTACAGCCCAGGGAAGCAGCTGAAACCCTGGAGAGTTATGAGAAGTTACTCTAGGCTGACGCTCAAATTCTGAGCCCCGAGCTACTGGGTGTCCCTGTCTGTACCCACACTTTATGAAGCCTTGCAGGGGTTCTTTTTCACTCACCTTCACCTGTTTGGACCTTGCACCATTCTTACCGTATGTTCCTTCTACCATTAGTGCTGCTGTGGCACGGTGGGGGGGGGTTCTCTGATTTGGCAAATACCTCTTTACCTTCTGACTGTCTTGCACTGCTATATGGAAACAGCTGGACTCTAGGACTTAGTCCTAAATGAGAAAAGCAAACTGAAAAAAATGCTAATATGATAGTATATTACGATGGCCAATTCCACAATATGAATAATTGCCATGGTAAAATTAAATCACACAAATATTGATGTGAATTGTTATAATTCCCACAGTATCTTTATGAAGCTCTATAAAACTGTGTTTCTCTATAGGAAGGAGAGCACCTCCACATCTATGAAGAAAAACTGATTTAAATGCACACTTACCCCACCAATTTCCATTCTTTGTTTGTATTTATTTTCTTAAAATTAGAGATTATCCATACAGTGTTTTCAGGTATATGGGCTCACACAAATTAGTTTTGGAACTGAACAAAGAAAATGGTTGTGTCTAAATTCTAAACTGCTAATCAATTAACAAAAAGTCAAACATAGTTGCTTGGCCTGAGATTGTAGCACTGTGGGGTGGGGGTAGATGGAACTTGCCGCCTACCAAGCCAGCTCAGGGTTTAGCGAGACCCAGTCTTAAAGGGATATAGTGGAGTGATGGAGCAGGACACATACATCAATAAATAATTAAATGCATCCAGATTTTTTAAAAGGAAAATAAATGGCTGCAGCAGTGGCAACAACTCACTCGCTGTTCACTTGAATGACATGATTTTAGCAAGTCGTATCAGACAGGATCCATCTGTTTCAGGGAGAGCGTTTTTCATAGTTCCTCAAGCTTGCTATCTGTCACTGACAAACAAGAAGCCACTTTCTCCTGAGGCTGAGTTGTAGTTATTTATATATTTAAACCTGTGTTATTTGTCATGCTCTGTAGGGCTTTAACATCTTTTTAAAAAAATTAGCTTCTGAGGAACATTAACCTGTACGGTTGGATGTCGGTCCTGATGCAAGGCACAGCCACCTGAGAACTACAGTGTCCTCACCGTCTGTCAGGGAGCCCAAGATAAAAAGCTTGAAGTCATCATAAATGCATAACATGGAAGCTAACTAGGAGTTTCTTGCTGTTTCTTTATGTGTTGCCTTGTTTGCAGGGCCATGATTATAAACCGATTATGGCTAGGGAAACAAATCCCTCCATTGTTCTCCCCACTGAATAGTAATTACTCTGTTGTTAAATTTCATTGGGTTTCTTTTGTTAGTCTTTTGAACATTATTAATCTATGTTAGATTTCAGTATGACTTCTGGCAAGTGATAAATGCAAAATACATGTAATATATGTAAGATGTTTATAGCAATTATCTCATTATCTGTTATCAGTCATGTATTGCACACAAAGTATAGTCTGGCAACAGAGCATCGTGTTTTCCTGTGTGTAGTCATTGTGAGGTTGGCCCCATGTTCTGATTCTCCTTGACAGAGCATAGTTATCTCAGAAAGGCTGACTAGAAGTTAGAGAGCCACATGGTCAGGTTCGTCACATTTATTCTTGGCATTATGGCAAGTCTATTTCAGTGTGAAGAATAGCTGATCTTTCAGTACCATTGTGTTTACACCAGCCAAAAGCATCAGAAAGTATGTGAGTGGGTTCTTTTCCTTCTCTGAGTGTATGCACTATTAATTTTTAGTTTGGAATTAACTTGAATGGCCTGGTTGCTACCTTATAGACATTGCTTGTGGATTTTCCTGTAGTCTAGGTCTAGTTAGTCTGAAGTCATTCTTGGTTTGCTACTAATAATAGGCTTAATTATACACTTACGATGAAGTTCTTTGTAGGGGAAAAACAGGGTTCATTCTTTATATCCTTTATTGTGTTTTATTTTACTTTTTCATAATATGCTGGCAAGGGGTGCATGTTTTCCCACATTCTAGAATAAATAAGAGAGGCATCAGGAAGATGTAGTATAACTAAGATGAAAAATGTTAAAAAGCACTCGTAAATTCAAGTGATTAGCAATAAAATACATGCAAAGTATATCAGAGATATTTTATTGGTTAATTTATTTTAAATTTCCACCCCATTCCTGATAGACGTTTTTAAGTGATAAAATACCGGTACTGTTTTTTAGTGGATTGCTGTTATGTTGGACCCGACTGGATGTTTACGGAAGAAAACACAGCACAAATGTGTCTCTAATCAATACTTTCAGATAGAAACATTTACGTGGAGATACATCCTTCCTCGGGCATTTGTGACATATTTGATTCTCAGGTTACATCTTTTAGGTAAGACAACTGATCACACACTGAGAGTTGTAGACATTTCTCTGAACACTAGTGTAACACACTAAACATTGAATTCTAGTCGAGTTTTCCTGGAAGAAGTTGTATAATTGGAACTTAGTCACCCACATATATTGACAAAGATATTGAAAATGGAAATAAAAAGTCTGTGCCAAGTTAGTAAATAGCACAAATAGAAGTCATAGCAAGTGGAAGCAAAAGGGATTATGCAGTCAGGTGGGGCCATCCATGACATAGTACCAGTACTCAGGAGGATTAAGCAGAGGCTAGCCTGGGCAACTTAACAAAGCCCCTTCTTTTTTTATTAAATTTTTTAAAACTTATTTTACATACCAAACACAGTTTCCCTTCCCTCCTACCTTCCATTTCCTCCCCCTACCTTCCATCTACGCCCCCATCCACTCCTCTGTCTCCATTCACAAAGGGCAGGAGTAATTATTCAGCCACGCATAAGGCTGCACTTCTGGGTCACCCGTCATCAGCGTGTGACATAGCCATGCAAACCCCTTGTTTGCATGTTCAAGGAGTGGGTCACCCGTCATCAGCGTGTGACGTAGTCACGCAAACCCCTTGTGTGCATGTGCAAGGCATGGGTTGCCCATCATCAGTGTGTGACGTAGTCAAGCAAACCCCTTGTGCGCATGTGCACATGTGAGCTCCCAGGAACTTTCAGATCAGCTGTCTCTGTGGGTTTCCCCATTATGACCTTGACCACCCTGGCTCTTACAATCAATTCCTCCTCTCTCTCATCAACAGGACTCCCTGAGCTTGACCCAGTGCCTTCCCTGAAAAGGGAAATAGATGAGATCTCCTGGGTAAACTGAGGAGGGGGAGGGATCAGCTTGGACAGGTGAGCTTGAGATGAAGGGAGGATGGGAAGAGTAATGAAAGAGGTATCTTGATGGGTGGGCATTTTAGGATTAGGGTGAAACCTGGTATCAGAGGAACTCCAAGAAATCCACAAGGATGACCCCAGCTAAGACTCTTAGCAATAGTGGAGAGGGTGCCTGATGCCTGACCTGGCCTTCTCCTGTAATCAGGATGACCACCCTAATTGTCATCAGAGAGCCTTCATCCCGTAACTGATGGCAGCAGATGCAGAGCCCCTTCTGTTTTCCCTCCGTCCTTCACTCCTTCTTTCCATTAATTTATTCATTCATATTTAGAGTTCTGGGAATTGAACTTGGGTCTTACACATGCCAGCCAAGAGCTCTGCTACTGAACTACATTTCCAGGCTGTACAATCCTGCTTTAACAGTAACAAAAATGTGGAAGTTTATAGAGAAGTTAAAAAGGGACAAAAACATATAAGCGGGAATTTAGTAAAAGAGTGGAAAACCCCTTGAAAAATTTCTCGAAATGTATAGAAACCACTGTTTTCTAAATAGAGTGCTAAAAGAGAATAAAGAAGGACATTTTCTCATAACTTGAAATATTTATTGATTTGATGCATTTTTCATTAGAATTTTACTTTAGATCATGAGAATATGCACAATGAGATAATAAGGGTCAATTGCACCTGGGTAGTAGTGGTGGGGAAAGTCTTTAATTCCACTGCTTAGGAGTCATAGGCAGGTGGATCTTTGTGAGTCTGAGGCCAGCTTGGTCTACAGAGTGACAGCCAGGGCTACACTGAGAAACCCTGTTTCAAAAAAGCAAAGGCAGAGGGGAGAGAGCTAACTGAAAATTGTGCAATGACATTTCCACCTTCCTCAACATGGCTGTTGAGATCCCTTTAGCTTCTGAGAAAAAAGAACTCTTTAGAAACATCTGGACACTCAGTCCATCCTGTCTAAATGCCTCCTTTATCACATACCCTCCACTTTCCTAGTCCTTAGTGCCAGTAACATAATGTAGGTAGCAAAAATAAATCACTGGGGAAAAACAGATTTGTTAGAAATAAATATAAAGTGCAGCTTAGGCTATGATTCTCACATTAGTCCTAAATTTATCACATTTCTATTTATAGTTTTTCTCACAAAATGTGTTTTGATATTCAAAGCTTGTGATGAACATTCCAAGATGAAAATATTTTCAATTTTTATTTCATTTGCATGCAATGAAAGTTTAGAGATGAAAATATTTTCCATTTTCTCCTTGCACTTGCATACATGGTAACAATGAGAGATTTGAAGACACCTTGCTCCATCTTCCAAGCTGAACTCAGGGTTTTTGTCAGACAGAATTCTGGGCGCTTAATTTAGTCCTACCTGGGCTAGAATTCACATTTGTTTTGAAACGTTTTCTAGGTCCTAGTAGAACTTTTCCGAACCAGGAACTGTAATTTCGTTTATAAGCAATGGTGAAGAACACTTTTATATTAGTGAGATTTTCCCAGGAAAGCCTTGTCAAAGTAATTCACTTTCTCTCTTGTAAGTTACCTTCTTAGTTAAAAAAAAATGCATGATTTTGATCTCGGGCAATGCTATGTATGAATTTGGCTTAATGAATACTGATGTTTTATTGATTGTTTAGGAAGTGTTGAAATACATCCATGGGCTTTTGATTTATGAGAAACTTGAAGTGAGCTGTCATTTGAGACTTTACCTCATCTTGGATCTGTTGTTTCAACACTGTCTAATATGGTTAGTCTCAGATGATCCATTTCCTCTGTTATGGAAAATATCTTTGTTGTCCTGGATGGAAATAAAAAACAAGCACCACCTACTAACTACATTTCAGAATCATTATTTAGCATTTACAAAAGGAAAAGGACATATATTTAGTTCATTTGACCAATGTTTTTCCAGCTCCCTGTTAATACTTAGTAACTTTCCTAGAGTAGGTCATGACATAGAATATTCAGGTGAAAGAACAGGGTACTAATCGGGGTTGCTTTATTTATATCCTCCTCTTTAGCAAGGATCCCAGAATAGATGGTTTCCAAACATTGCCTTTAGTTTAAGATGTATTAGGTCTCTCCACCATGCCTAGTACAAACTTAGAGGATTTAGGTCCAGCTTCTGTTTTAAAACTTGGGTTTTTATTATTATTATTATTGTGGTGGCACAAATTACCAAAAATTACAGTAAAAAGATGACTGAAATGTGAATCTCACTTCTCCAGTAAGCACAGGCAGAAACCTCCATGTTTGCTGAGTCCTGTTGCGTACAGTTGGCATCCCTGAAGGTGTCTGACAGAAGCAGAGGCTGATTGGATTAATTGGAAGGCAACAGGAGAGGTCATCTTGTCTAGTCCCTGTCCTCATGAAGGATGGTGCTGAAGCGTTCCCAGACAGATTGTGACCTGCTTTAATCAGCCATTGGTATTATACCTACACCTGTTTCGTGACCCCTAAAATTGGGAAGAAAAGTCAAAGACCAAGTCAGTCATGCAGAGGAGTAACTGCCTTATACGGTGTCAGTGATCGTTCCTGCTTTGCCCTGACAATGGGCACTACACACAGATGCTGTGATGTTGTCTTTCAAGTGTTCGTATCTTGCACTTGAGCTAGTTTCTGTCTTTTAAAGTGTTTAGTTTTTGTTACAAAAACGTTTGCTCTTGCCATTTCCATAAAAATGTCATTCTTTGTTGTTGGTTTCCATGGATTTAGTCCCCAACGGATGGAGACAACTTTCCTGTTGTCTCCTTTGATTTTCTTATGGGCAAATGTATTTAGTAAATACTTTGAGCTTCACTTATCCTCTGTGGAAGATAACGGAAGCGAAATAGAAATAGTCATGCAATTAGCTACTGGGGTCAATGCCTGGCTCTATCTTTTGTAAGCTACTAGATCTGGAAAGAAATCACCCAGTTTCTACTTGTTTTTCTTTTTTCTTTCTTTTTCTTTACTTTCTATTAATGCTTTGCGTCTTTCACTTCATGCATCTCCATCCCATTCATTTCCCACTCCCTTTGTATCTACTCTCTGCCCATGCAACTTCGCTCCAAAAATAAAAAAAAAAATTAAGAGGAAAAAAAAGAAGAAAAAAGTAATCTCATCATGGAAGCTGTAGTCTGACGCAGTGGGTCACATAGTAAACCTTTTTATCCATATATCTTTACTTGCAAGTGTTCCTTGCTAAGAGTCATTGATCTGATTCAAGGCCTCTGGTTTCTTCCACTTTTGATGCTTGAGCTCCTCTTGGATATCCTACTGTTGCCCTCTGTTGTGGGGATCCTGTGGCTTTGTGTCTGCAGGACTGATCCCTTCTCTTACTTTTGCAGGTCACAGATGTGGTGGATATAGGGGGTGAGCCAAACATATAACCCCAATTCTGCAACACTCAGGAAAACAGGCAACACAATAGAGCCAACCTCATTGGCCGAGGTGAGGCTGAGCCAGCCCTGATATTGTGAGCATGGGAGAGCCATCCCCATTACTCATTTGTCATGTGGTGGCATGGGTGGGGAAGATACCTCCCCCATCAAAGCCTCAGGAAGGTGGTAGAGCTGGCCCTGAGGTCATACGTGCTAGAGAGGTATCCCTGCCCCTCACCAGTTGCAGCACTTGGAGAGTGGCCCCTGCACCTTACCTGGGCAAAACAGTAAGGGTGGCCCTAAAGGTATAGTTATGGGAGAACAAACCCAGAGGACCTGGAAGCAGGAGAACAGGTCTCACCCTTTGCTCATCACTGCAAGGGTGGAACTAACCAGGTCAATGCAAGAGAGCTCACCCAGTGACCTGGTGGTGAAGACAGGAAAGAGCTGGTAGGCTGACCAACTCTGCAGCTACACAGACCTAGAGCCAGTTTCTAGTTTTAACTTGCAAAATAAGCATTAAAATGGGTTTGTGAACTCTGAGCTTCTTTGACTGCACAAAGTTATTGTGGGTGGAGTCATATACCTCAGCACACACACTTCTCAACTGCAAGTTTCAGGAACATTTCTTTGTGTTGCCATTTGTAATATTTCACCTCTGTTTACTTTATTAAAAACTATACTGTTTTGACTCAATATGAAGATGTCAAGAGCCATTCATAGGCCATGCCATAAAGTTTCAAAAAGAAAACAGGTTTTGTGTGTGTGATGCATTTATGTGTGTACACAAGTAACACATGCCTGCATGTGCATGCATAAGCTAAAGTGTCAAAGGTCCTCCATTGTCTTGAGACAGCTTCTTTTTTTTTTTTTTAAAAAAAACTGAACCTGGAGCATGTTCTGTGTGTGTGTGTGTGTGTTTATTTGTTTGTTTATTAGGCTGACAGTCAATAAACCCAGCTATCCTCCCCTCTTTTCTCTCCCTGACAATGAGATACAGGTCCATGAGGCCATGCCTAGTTTTATATATGGTTTCTATAGATCGGAATTAGGTCTTCATGCTTGAGCAACAAGAGCTCTTGCCCACTAAGCTATCTCCCATCCCTATTCTATGATGCTTTTAAGCATCATTATAGCATGGAGAGTTCTTATTGTTATCATTTCCATCGTCTAGCGCTTTGGCAAAATATCTTGCCACCCCAAGCGCTGGCACTTCCAGGTCCAGAACCGTGCATATGCTGAAAGCACAAGCTTTCAGGCAACTTACATAGCCACCCAGCGCCTTCAAGACCTATGTGATCTACCTGCAGCATGATCACATGATCTACGCAAGCCGCAGCTACTTAAGCCCCTGTGTGCACGAGCTCGGCAGCCTTTAAAAGCTGGGCACGCTTGGTCCAGACTCTCTTCCTGCACCAACTCCTTCAGGCCCGCACACGTGTTTTCCTCTCTCTCAATAAATTCTTAAAGTGGGTTTTATTGTGTGTGTCGTTATCCTTTCCTCGCTCGTGCCCAGTAATTTCACTTAATCTTACTAGTTACAGTTAATATAGAGTCTCATAGCATATTTACTATATATGTTGGTACCATTTAAATACTAAAAGATTGAAAGTATAGAGAATTAGGGAGGTTGAACTAGAAAGAGCGGACAGAAGAAAGGTTTACCTTTCCTTTATTTCCATTAAAGGTAGACAGTCATATTTGCTGACATGTGGCTGCCGGAAACTTGCAGGCAGAATGTCTGAAGTCAGCGCTGAATGGAATTCAGTGTTAGATGCAGCTCTTAGCCTTCTCCTTCTCTAGTTCCTAGGTTTTTCTCCTTGGAAATTTGTCAGTAACAAAAATAATCATAATCTACTGTTGAAACTTGACTCTGAAAATGAAATTGTTATTAATCAGGGAAAGTACAGTTCCATTCTGCCAAGTGAGTTGGCAGAGTTTGCAGGAGGTGAGAGCTAGTCGTAGTCTTCTGACCTATCTTAATGGAATAGAGATGCCATATTGATTGTCCAATAGGCAATTACGTAGTTATCTGTGGGAAATTGTATTTCTACCTTGGAGAGTTTTGCCTGTTTCACTGAACAGCATTTAGATCTGTCCAAACAAAATGCCAGGGAGTTAGGCAACACTCTTAGGACCACCCTCTGCCCCAGCTACGATAAAAAACTGATGGATCTCGGCTGCAAGCATGTCTCAAACACACCCACATATTTTTCATCTTTATTATCATCTTATTCCATGGCATGCTATATTTCTGTCTGACCTGTGAAATTACCTCTTAATGGCCCACTCCAACCATACATTCTTTTAAATATGATGTATTCGTTCCACCTACAGGAAAAAAATTTCTAAGTTGCAGAGAAGTGTGGTTTTTTTCTTTCTGTAATAGAAGTTATTTTCAACATAATAAAATGATAGGACAAAACAAACATAATCACATTGAAGATGGACAAGGCAAACCAATGGAAAAGAGTACCAGGAGAAGTCGCAAGAATCAGATACCCACTCATTCATACATTCAGGAGTCCCATAAAATACTAACCTGAAAGCTATACTCAGAGGACCTGGTACCAACCATGCAGGCCCTATGCTTGCTGCTTCTGTCTCATATTATCCTTTCTCAATTGATTCAGAGGTCTGGTTCTTCTGTGTCCTTCAAACCCTCTGGTTCTTACACTCTTTTTTGCCTCCTCTTCTGCAGTGTTCCCTGAGCTCTAAGGAGAGAAATTTGAATGAGACATCCTATTTAGAACTGAGTGTTTCATGGTTCTCACTTTCTGCACAATGTCCGGGTGTAGTCTATGTATCTGTTCCCATTTACTGCAGGAAGAAACTTCTCTGATGCTGATGCTGTCTAAGTAAGACACTGATCTATGAGTACAGCAGCTATCATCAGGAGTCATTTTTTTGCTAACTTTTGCTTTTAAAAACAGTAGTATTTGGATTTGCCTTTGGTCTCTTGGCTATTTAGTTTCTGAGTCATGGCCACTCAAACCCTATTGGGTATGGATTTAATCTTATGGAGTGGGCCTTAAGTCAAATCAGACATTGGTTGGCTATTGCCATAAGTTCTATGCCATCATTGCCCTAGCGTGTCTTGTCGGCAGGTCAAAGGTTTTCTGGCTGGGTTGGTATTTACGTTCTCCTTTTGGTAGCCTACAGATTATCTCCCCACACCAAAGACACCAGAACATATGGGTAAAGGTCCTATGTAGACACCAGCCTGTCCTCTCCATGTTCAATTAAGTTGTGTACAAATAATGAGGGAGATGGAGTCGCTACTGGCCATCTCTTGTCTTCAAACACAGCTTCAAGTACCAGGACTGGGTTACATTCAATTGAGTTGTTGGCCAAAGGGTCCCATGGAAATCCCAAGCAGTTCAGGCTGTTGCCAGGATGGTAGAAAGTATGGTTTTCAATACTGTATTTCATCTGTAAGATTCTGTGCATTTGTCTATCATTGAATAGATTTATATTTTTGCAGTAATTCTTTTCTTAACTCTCAATGCAATGATAGCTAGAGCAAGGTCAGAGTCCCAACCTTGTTTTCCAAATAGTGAGTCAATTCTGTCAGTGCAGAGCTTCCTCCCTGTTCTCCCGACCCAGGCTTCTTTCTGAACTGGAACTCTGGTCAATCTATTGTTCTTTTATTTTCCACCGCTCTGAGGAAGAAGATTAACTTAATCTAGGGAGCCAGCTAGTATTCCTATCTGTTCCATCTTCCTCTTAGGCCCCACCAGATACTGTCTTGCTTCCTCTACCCAGCATCATAGGCTTTTTTCAACCCCTCATATTCTTCTGCATTTTCATTACTGAGGCTTTGCCACTACTGATACCCTCCCTCTATGCTTTCCTCATAAGCCCTACCCAACTAAGTCATTTCCCTGTGTTGCTCAGATCTAAGTCTTGGTGTCTCCCTATGACATCAGGGACAAGTCAGTTTTATTATTATTATTATCACATCCTACAGCTTAACAAGTCACAAAACTGAATAACAATAATAAAGATTATAATAATAACATCTTGCTAGGTATGATAGCTTACACATACATTTCCAGCTTGGGAAGAAAAGGAGTATCTCTAGAATAGTCTGAATTACAAGTAAGATACTAGAAGAGAGAGAGAGATGGAGACAGAGAGACAGAAAGAGACCAAGAGACAGAGAAAGAATTGGAAACAGAGACAGAAAGACAGAGAGATGGAAACACACACATACAGACAGAGGGAGACAGAGAGACACAGAGAGAAGCATATATATATATATACATATATATATATAATCATTTAATTATGATATCAACCCTGTAGAGTATATGCTAGTATCCTTATTTTATAGAAAGTGTAATATTAAATTGGGAGCATCACCCCATCCCTTGGCCTGGGAGTTGCATTGGTCTGGACTCGAACTCCCAGCCTTCCAAGTGCTGACCCCTCCCCCAGGGAGGGTCAGGACCACTCCCACACGTGGTTTTGGGTTTTGCATGTGCTTTTCCTCTGCCCACCTCCCCCGCCCCCATGCTCCTGACCACCCAAGAGTGCTGAGTGCTGCATTTATTAAACATGGGCATTTTTAATTCGGTCTAATCTGGTTTGATTGGAGTTCTTTGCGCCAGTGGAGAGGCCCATCTTAAGAATTTTCTTAACAGAAAGGATAACTGAAATACAGCAGGTAAAGGGACTAATTTGAATGGCAGTCCTAAGATTTGAACCATGGACAATGGGATGCAGGGTGAGTGTCATTTCTTGTTTGTTGAATAAATGCATGAATCTTTATCCTGGATTTGACTTCTGTTGTGATTTATTATGTTTGTGGGATTTGGACAGTGTTGAGCATTATAAAAGGTTAAACATTTTATGGCCCCACATATCAAGTCATGATGTGCCACTACCTAGGATATCAGATGGCCTACATTACTTTATTGAATCCTCACAAACACCATGTAACATAGGTAGTAAATTCCAATTTTATAAATGAATGGTAAGAGCCTCTGAGGCAGTGTCCAAATCTTGATCTATCTGCTCCAGGAGCCTTGTCTTTCTTGCATTTTTCATGTTTGGAAGAGATAGGACTCAAATCTAGGGCCTTCTAGGATGTAAAGAACTTAAACGGGAGAAAAAAATGGCACTGAGCATTAAAAATCAACTGAAATTAATGAATTATGCCAAGAACAGCAAATTAAAAGTCAAATGGAAAGCTCTTATTTCATAAAACTACATAACATGGCATTGCAAGAAATTAACTTAAAATCAAATATATGAGCACCATATATCTGCTAAAGATTCTGAGCAAATATTTTAGTAAACAGAAATCCCATGTTTTCTGATGGGAAATTAATGTGAACGCTATGTCAAATCTTCTGTAATTAATAGTTACAAATTGACTCAATTTTAATAAAAGCTTCACTTTTTAAAATAGTGATACTAGTCAAGATATTTAATGATACAACCAATAAACCAATAGTCTAATACTATGAAATCACAATAACCATTAAAGATGGTGTATTGGCACATAAAGAGATAAATGACTCAGGCACAAACTTCAGCTAGATATCCAAAAGATAGACATTTTTGATATGTATTTAATGTGGCTTCGTAAAAATTGATGGAAAAAAGAATATACATTCAGCAAATACCATTGGCAGAACTGACTCACAATATAAAAAAACTGATCTGGGACCCTCGACCTTGCCGTAAATGACACATTGAGAGCCGAGAAAAGAATTACCTGCAAAATTCAAATCTGTTCAATGATGGAAGGTTATATAATAATCTTAATTAAAGTTTAAAGACAGTATTAAAAGCCATACTTTCCTGCAATAAAGGAAAACTCCCCTCTGTAAGTGGAGTGAATACAGCATATTAAAAAGAATAGATCACTTTAATGTTTTTAAAGGAAGAGACAAAGAAATGTTGTAAGGCATTAGGCCAGTATGCAAATGGTGGCACGGAGAGCCTGTTGAGTGGTGCTCTTTATTCTCTTCGACATCCACTGTGTTCCAAATTCTACCCACCCAACATGCTACTTTTGTAATTAGAAAAAAATAAATAAGTCTAAAGGTCTTAGTCATAGGGTCTGAAGACTATGACCTGCTGGGTCAGAGTGACATTTAGGTCTCCCTTTTCTACTGAACTGGGAATTAGGAAGGAAAATTTAAATTTGTCTATAGAGAAGGTATCTTTATCGTGCTTTCAAGAAAGAAAACTTCACTATTCATCAACGTTTTCATACAAACTTTCAAATCAAAATTTGTCTCCTCTGTGCAGGATCTAAGATAGATAATTATGTAGAAAATGCAAATGATTGGATTTAATCAAGCAGCCTTTTCTTTCTTTGGGGACTTAGGGATCTAGGTATGAAATAACTTAGTCTTCTCAATGTCTTTCTTTTAAACTGCCTGTTTTGCCCGAAGATACACTCTTAATCTTATTTGCTACTTACCTGAGGGTTTCAGTGCCTCAGACACCCTGGGGCATTGCTGGAAAATTCAACACCTGAAGGGGACACCTGACACCTGCCTGAAGCACTTTCCATTTCCTGCCAGACACAAAGAAAGGACTTATTGTAGACTGGAGAGCTCTTCAGTGCCTGATTTACAAGTGTCTCCTGGTGTGTCTGTCCGCAGGCTACTGGGAGCCTGCTCCCTCAGCTACCGCAGTTAAACTACAGAAGAATGAATATAGAGGACAGGAGCTTCTCAGCCAAGGACCCTTATCTTCTCATTTCCTCTGCCCCTTGTAAATGGAAAAGGCAGAGGTTCAAATTACTTCATTAGTTCAAAACATTTGTTTTTACAGGTCCTCAACAAGACTGCCGCAGAATTCATAAAGCAGAATCTTGGGTGGAAATTCCTTTATAAGTTGGCTACTACTTACCTGCCGAAATCCATAGAGACATCCATAGATAAGCATACTTACTAGGCTACAATGTTACACCTATATAAATAATCTATTTATAGTCTGGTTGTCTTTGAGTCTTCTCATAAATATTTAGTCATCTTTTCTGTTTGTGGTGATTAGAAAGAAAATGGCCCCTGTAGGAAGTGTCACTATTACAAGGTGTGGCTTTTTTGATGTGGGTGTTGTTTTTTTTTTGTGGGTCCCTGGCAGCTTGCTGTGGGTCCCCAAGACCACGTGGGCGGGTCCCCAATGGTTCCAGCCATGTGGTGGCGGTGGCAGGCGGCGGCAGGCTGTGGGGAGGGCTGAAAGCAGATAGTCCCAGGCGGCAGGCTGTGGGGAGGGCTGAAAGCAGATAGTCCCAGGCAGAGACGGCTGCCGGTCCCCAAGCACCAGGCAGGGAGACACATGGCGGGCAGGCAAGAGACAGATAGGCACACCACGTAGAGTAAAGTTAAACATTTATTACGTGGGTGATGGAGGGAGAAGGGGAGAAGAGGAGAGATAGAGATAGAGATAGAGAGAGAAAGAGAGGGAGAGAAAGAGAGAAGAGAGAAAAGAGAAAGAGAGGGAAAGAGAGGAGAAGAGGGGCAGCTGCCTCTCTGAGAGGGGGAACAGAGAGAGAGAGAGTGAAGGTCTGAGGCTGGAAGCTGGAAGGGAGTGGGCGTGGCTTGTCTCTTAAAGAGACAGGACAGAACATTACATTCCCAGTTCTTTTTTATAATAAAAAGTGGGGGGATTACATTCCCAGCTCCTTTTTATAATAAAATGCGGGGGGATTAGGCACCACAGGTTGAAGGAATTGGGGCGGCAGATTCTCAAGACTGCTTCTGGCTTATGTGTGGGCATCGTCTTTGGGGGGGGACCTGAAAAGGCTGGGTGCTGGCCACATCCTGGCATAGCTGGTCTCTTTGCTCTTGTCTGGTGTTTGTGGTATGGAAATATCTGGTGTCTTTTATACCTGTTTGAGGTATTGGCAGAACAGAGGACAAAGTTAAATTAAGAAAAAAAATTAGGACCAGTGTTTTGAGGGGGATGTATTTGACTTGTTTTAAGGTGGATCCTTTAATTCGGCTCCCTGGAACTCACAAGAATTCTTTGGGTTTGTGAAAACATAAGTTTTAGACATATACATTGTATAAACAGTAGTATATTTATGTCAGAATGACTGTGACAGATATTTTTGCACAATGAAAAGTATTTTTAAGACTATGGAAGGCATCATGAGAGAGAAATTTGATCTGAAACTTGTTTGATACGGTTGTCCTTTTAAACTGACAAAACCTCTCAGCTATCAGACTACATCAGAGATCTTTGAGAAGGATAAAATTTTACTTGAGTTACTGATTAAAAAATGACAGAGAACTTACTTGGTTGGCACCCAGAGCTACTACTATTTAGGATCCTCCATGGTCGCTGAAGGTTGCATTTGCCTTTTGCTGTTTAGCACAGGGCCTGCCAGGCTCCAGAAGATCCTGTGGGCTAAGAAATCTGTAGGAAGACAGGCCTATCTTGACCTGAGCAGCTAGGCTGTCAATTCCAGCTATTCTGTCCACTTTAGGAGATCTTCAGTTTAGATGAAAGGCAGTTTTGGCAAATGTCTTAGCACTTGGCAGTTACAGCGAATTGCGGATGGATGTTGTTCTGTGTTCATTTGTCTTCTGTCTTCTTTGGAGGAAGTAGAGTTTTGCTGCTAGAAGCCAACCTGTCTCTTTTTGTTATGAAAAGTTTTTTAATAAATACCATATTTTTTCGATCTCTGAGCAGTTGAGAGCTGTTTATTAGGTATGAGTACAGTTTAGAATCTGCCTGGAGAGCTGGGTCTGAGCTTAGCCACATTGGCTCTCAACTTAACAGGTAAGATTTATGCTCATGAAATGACAGAAAGAAGACAAAACCGCTTGCAATAGAAGGGTAATGGCAGAACTGACAATAGTAGAGAACAGCTTAATATATTTTGTAAGAAACTTAAAAGTACATACCAGCTTAAAACATGAGACTTATTGTTTTTGTAGTCTGAAATGAGATGTAATAAATAATTATAACATTAAGCATAGGTGCATTTATGTTACTTGTATGAACACAGAGAGAGAGTGAACAGGAATTGGATGAAGTAGATGCTTTGGTGGGCCCTACCAAAGGCATGCCACCGCACAAAACATACATGCAAAAGAGTCAGCAAAAGGAATTTGGAGGCAAAAACATAAGTAAACCGGGGGACAAGGCAGGGTATACTTTAGTAAAGATGGGAGAAACTGGTCACCTGACCTGGCTCAGTGGTAAGGTATGGAAAAGTCACAATTTTTGAGATGCAGGGATTTTTAGCTTAATAAGAGAGACCTAGAGGTGTGATCCACCCTGTGGCTGAGCTTCCCTGCCACAAGCCACAGAGGGGAGCAAAAGGCTGGAAATGAAAAAAACTGCACCATGCCACGGCTGGAATTAAAAACACCAGCTGGAATTAAAAAAAAAAAGCCAGGAGACAGACATGGATGGCTACTACCCACAGCAGAAATTGTGTAAACCCGTGAAACAGTGACACCACAAGGCCTATAACTGGGACGTCTCCCCCTATAGGTGGGGTGTGACTAATCGGGGGGCGTCCCTCCAGGCCATGGCCATGAGTGGGAAGGTAAGGCCTGTCTGAATCTAGTAGCGACTGGAAGCCAGAGAGGCCAGAGGCCACTCTGAGCAGCCTTTTATGAGGGAAAAGAAAAGAAAAGAAATG
Organism: Ondatra zibethicus; assembly: GCA_004026605.1. Classification (NCBI taxonomy): domain Eukaryota; kingdom Metazoa; phylum Chordata; class Mammalia; order Rodentia; family Cricetidae; genus Ondatra; species Ondatra zibethicus. The sequence continues at coordinate 76,156 of PVIU01003628.1, forward strand.
GGAAAGAAAGAGAGAAAGAAGGATCTGAGGGACCCTGGGCCCTCAGTCATGGGTGGCTTGGCCCCGGGCCACTCCAAACACAATTAAAGCTGAGGGAAGCAATCCACAGGTGAATGCCAGCGAAGGGAACAACCACTGCCTTGAAGACCATGGTTGGGGGCAGTCCCCCATCTCTAAGAACTCCAGGGAGTTGCTGGGAGCTCAACTGGTCAATTGCTCGGGTTCAAAGAAATGGTTAAGCTGACCAGAATGGGAACACTCACCATTGGTCAGAGAGGTCAAGCTCAGGCATATGGAACATGTAGGTTGTTCTCAAGAAAATACCCTGTTGCTATTCCAGTCCCAGGATTCCGGGCTGGAGATTTTGGCCTGGCCCATAAGAGGGACCTGGGATGGTAAAATCTCCTGAGTCGTATGGCACCAATGTTGTTCTTTTTTCTTTGCGGGTCCCTGGCAGCTTGCTGTGGGTCCCCGAGACCATGTGGGTGGGTCCCCAATGGTTCCAGCCATGTGGCTGTGGCAGCAGGCAGCGGCTGGCTGTGGGAAGGGCTGAGAGCAGCCAGTCCCAGGCAGAGACGGCTGCCGGTCCCCGAGCCCCAGGCAGGGAGACACATGGCAGGCGGGCAAGAGACAGACAGGCACACCATGTAGAGTAAAGTTAAACATTTATTACGTGGGTGATGGAGGGAGAAGGGGAGAAGAGGAGAGATAGAGATAGATAGAGAGAGAGAGAGAGAGAAGAGAGAGAGAAAAGAGAAAGAGAGGGAAAGAGAGGAGAAAAGGGGCAGCTGTCTCTCTGAGAGGGGGAACAGAGAGAGAGAGAGTGAGGGTGAGGCTGGAAGCTGGGAGTGGGCGTGGCTTATCTCTTAAAGAGACAGGACAGAACATTACAGTTGGTATGGCATTTTTAGAGGAAGCGTGTCAGGCTTTGGAGTTTCTTATGTTCAGGATACTGCCCAGTGTCTCAGTCAACTTCCTGTTTCCTGCAAGATGTAGGACTCTCAGCTATTCCTCCAGCACCATGTCTGCCTTCATATGGCCATGATTCCTTCCTTGATAATAAAGATATAAGCTTCTAAAAACGTAAGTGAGCTCCCCTTTTCCTTATAAAAGTTGACATGGTCGTGATGTTTTCCACAGCAATAGAAAACCCTAACAAACAATGACTGACTGACATTAGAGAACTGTTGGGTTCTCTTCTGTAGCTAACTTTTTTTTTGTCAACCCAATTTTCTGCCTGAGCTCAGGGATCAAGTTTTCCTTCCTTTGCAGTTGGGGGTCTCACACTTCTCATGCATATCTTAGTGCCCATCAGACATTCCTATGTATCATGTTTCCACATGTTCCCTATATTCTATCTCTGAGCTCAATACACACCCAGTAAAAGATGGCCTACACTAGTCAACTCAACAGCTTAGCTGCTCTTGAGAGAACAGTGTTTTAGAAACACTGAGGGCCCTACTGGTTTAAAAGTCACTGTGTTCTGCAATCACAGCCTCTGTGTGCTGTGTTAGAGAAAGCACATGTGACGCATTACTGTCATGTTCGTGGTGGCCTTGAAAAGGGCTGTGGAACTCTTGTGGAATTCAGAATGACTCTTAAATTCTCTCTCTGATACATTTATTCATAGCAGGCTCACAAATGCTCTTCTCCTCTCACCAATCTCAGCAGCAACTTCGAGGAAATGGTTTAATTATTTAAAACACTTGCTGCATACTTAAGAAAACACCAGGGAGGAATGTTCTAAAAGAAACACTTTTTAACATATGAATTTAGAGTCTGAGAGGATTACCAGCCCAATGAAGACAGCAATAATAAAAAAAGACGCAAACAATTGGAATGTTTGGTTTCCTGTGAATACAGCAACTGATAAGCTTTATTTCTTCTGTCCAATTTATTTTACCTCTTTGCTTTAAATTGAACAATGTTTACTCTGTTATATATTGAAGTAGTGCATGTCTAATTTCAAGAAAATGAACACAACTCTCTAAAATTCCAATTTTACTTAGCTGAACTCTATCCAGAAAAGTGGGAAATGCGTAGAAAGCAAAACTGTGCAATAGTAAATGTCTTTCTCCCACCTGTAAATTACTGCCCACCTTGGCTCAGCATCTCCCATTTTAACCTAAACAGCGGTTTGTAAATTTGAGCTGATTTTTCCTTTTGGTAAGAAACAATAAACAGTGAGACTCCACTGAAGAAAAAAAAAAGCATTTTTCTTTTATAAGAGGATGTCAATTTGTGTTTTATTTCTTTTATTTTAATTCTTCCTGTGTGTTTGTTTGCCTGATTGTTTTTCTGAAGAGAGAGAAAAAGAAAAGGCATGGAATTGGGTGGGTGGAAGTATCTGGAAGGAGTTGGGGGAGGGGAAACCATGTGAGAAAATAAATATATTTTCAATGAAATAAAAATACTTTGTTGAAAAATGTTTTCAATAATTTTTAAAAAGAAGCAATAAACACCAAGATGATACACCAAAGAGTATGAAGTAACTGAACTTAGGTCCATATGATATCTTTTGGACTCACATACATTGAGCATTTTCCAGAAACACAATATGCACTCAGAAGTTTGAGATTTCATTCATGAAAGCATCAATCTTGCTGTACAATAGTGAGGCTGACTTCATCTCCCAACATGCAAGAGATCTTTGTTGCTGTATGCAGTTCATTTTAAGCCATGCAGCACTAAAACCTGTCACAAATTTACAGTGGCATCTTAAATGGATGGCTGACAGCCTTTGACAATATTTAGTGCTTTACACTAATGCATTAATGCTAACTTTAGAAACTATAGCATAATGCAATTTTATAGCCAATTAAGTTCACGAGTCACTGTCAGCTTTCAAAACTGTAGATGAATGAGAGAATCAGATTTAGAAAGGGAAGAGCCGGCTCCTGCTGCTATAAAACCCTAAGCATTACCATGAGAGTCACACAATTGCAGAGAGAAATGCAGCATTCAAACAGCCTGAGACAAAAATAAGCTGTTTCATTTCAAATTTTAAAATATGGTTCAGTCTGTTTGTTGACGTATGCTTTTGCTGCTTACGGGAGAAAGCTTTATAGTGTCTGATTCTTATAAGGCTACCATTCAGTGGGCAGCCTTACCAACTTTTACTTTAAATGGTAGGATGGTCCAGAAGAAGTCGTGTAAAACTGTAATCCCAATATTCTGGAGGCTGAGGCAGAAGAATAATGAGTTCAAAACCAGTCTGGACTACATAGGAGACCCTGTTTCAAACCCGCACCCCTCAAAAAAATGTTAAAAAGAAAAATGATGGAATATTATCACTCTTCACACATGCTGAGTCTTACTTCCGGCTAAGGACATAAGCAGCTGGAATAGTGAAAATCCTATCAAGTTTCTTTGCTAAGATGCTCTAACATGTATGAACGCATAGGAATCAATTATGTATGAACAATATGATGCTGGATCACACTGAAAGAACAAACAAGCAACTTTCTTTTGCCTCTCTGTGCCTCTGTTCATCAAGATGTGTGTATAAATCTGTCCTAGTTATTAAACAGATAATGGGGAATATTGTTATAGACTACAAGAACAGTGGCTCTAAAACAAAATCATAATCTATTGTTTATAGAATACATGGGGATAATATAACACTGTATTTATTCACATTTGAATTTATGTGCATATGTCTGCATGTGTGTATGTTTTCATGCACATGGGAATGTGTCAGGTCCACAAGAAACCCCAATTCTCCAAATTTCAGAGGTTAGACGGAAGTCAGCATTCCTTAGGAACTTGGGAAGCTATTTTTCTCTACCAAAGGAGTCATTTTCCTTGCCACTAGCATAAGGCACAAATGGCTATTTGTTGTGCCTACTAGCACACCAAAGCATTGTTGGCCTCCAGGCTCCCTCAGTATCACAAGTACCCGTTACACGTTTTAGAGTCCATGCTGGCGTCCTGGCTGCTCTTCTCAGCCACCTCCCACCAACTTTCCACAGCTCAGAAACTTCCCTCCCCCTAACTTCTCATTCTTCTTATTACCCTGCTAGTTTGGCTGTATGCTATCTTGGGTCTCTGTCTTCATCTCTCTATCTCTCTGCCTCCCCCCGAACCCTGTCCCCTTTACTCTCTTCTCTCACGACCAGGCCTAATCTGCTGGCCCTGTTCACTTTCTCTTTCTGGCCTGAACTCTTCCAGATGCCGCCTCCTGTTTTCTCCTTCATGTCTACAATACAAACCTTCCACTTTACCATACTTCAGAACTGTCTTATTGTCAGCGTATACATCATGGATGTATAGATATGAGTGCATGGGTGTTTATGTGTACATGGAGGCCAATGGGTAACTTTGGATCTCCTCAACAAACACTTTCTACCTTAGTTTTTGACACAGATTCTTTCATTGAATGTGGCTTCACTAGTTCATGTGGGCTGACTGACTAGTGACCTCCAGGATTTTGTCTTCCCCCTCTGCTTCCACAGCACTGGTATTACAAGTATGTGTCATAGGTAGCAGCTGGGGATTCATATTAGTTCCTCAGATTACACAACAACTTCTTTATCAACTATTCCATTTCCTCAGAACCTGATTACAGGTTCTTAATATGTATCTCATGTTTTTTTGAACCTATAATTGTGTTTTTGCCCCCTAAATAGTGTGATTAGAGATATACACAATCACAAATGGTAACCAATGAAAAAAATCAAGAACTCATATAAGTATAACTTTTAAATACATTCCTTTGTTGATGGGAAATTTTAAGACGCCTGAATTTTTTCATGGCCAGTAATTACTTTGAAATAGTTTGGCTAAGGTGTTCTCTGCCAATTGCATGATGGCTAGCCACCATCAGCCTGTGGTGATGGGGCAAAGAAATCTTCCTTTTATCCCTTTCCAACCAGAGCAACAAAGAAAGAAAACAAAGTTAGATATATTTCAATATTTACAGAGGAGGAGGAAGAAGAGCAAGAGGACAAGGAGGAGGTTATGTAATAGGGAAATTTTCTAAGCCCAGTATAAATATCTTTATATGGAAGATGCACATCCCTGTTTAAAATATTACTTCTGCTGTTTTTGCATTTTGGACTTCAACCTTTCCCGCCATGCCCACATTCTCTACTCCTCTTATACCTTCTGTTTCCACATTCTCAAGAGGAAAACAGTTAATTCTTCACATTTTCTTATTAATAGACCATTCATGTCTTTCTGGCTTCTACTTGGAATCAGCTCCAGGCCTCCCTATATCTCTAAAAATGTGATAGAAGGTTTGGAATTTATAGAATAGCAAATTATACAGTTATACCTCTTGATTTACATATTTTACAAATGAAGATTGAGCAAATCATAAACCAAAAATATTTTTTAAATGCATCTGTATAGAGTATGCCTAATTTATTTCTTTCAGCTTTATTCCTGGAACAATGAAATATCACAATTGTCCAGGCAGGTTTTTCTTTGTTTTAAATATTACTTTGTTTTAAGTATATATATATATATATATATATATATATATATATATATATATATATATATATATATATGTATGTAATGTATGTATATATATGTGTGTGTATATGTGTGTGTGTGTGTGTGTGTTGCAGTTTACAGGTGAATGCCACCATCTTTTCTTAGAGAGACTTCTTAAATATTTGAATATTATTTCACTGAGAATCTAGAAGAGAACTCCACACAGATACTAAGTAGTGACTGCAAGGCCTTCAATTCTTCATCAATGGACAAAAGGGAGGAAGAATTAAAGTGAGAACCCTTGAAAGTCTCTTTATTAAGGGGTGAAATGAAAACAACACGTTCACAAATACAGAATGAAGCAGTGCCACTGCCTTTTCACCACCAGGGAATGATAGGGAAAGCTCCAGACCAGGTCACTGAGCCAAGGCATCAGGAAGCCTTTCATGTCTGAGATAGTGCTCGATCCCTGTCCTCAGTTCTTTATCTGATCATGTATTCAGAGAAGACCACGCCTATAGTACTAGTCACCCCAGTTCTAATGGGTTAAATTACTTAGTTCCCATAGCGTTTTCCCCCTTTTGTCATATAAAAAGGCTCTAATCCTAATAAAAAGTTATAAACAATAGGAGAAATTCTCAAGTATTCTCCAGAAGAAAGAAAAGGAAGAACATGGAACTACAAAAATGGAACTACAACCAACAAGTACAACATCAAGCAAGAAACACATTTTAGATGTCCAGACTATAGGTAGTTGGCAAATTAGAGATTACTCCAATGGTTGTCTTTCCTGAAGAGTCTAAGTCTTGTACTTAATATGTCCTTAGTTAAGATTCAGGAAAATTATAACTGTAACTATCTAGTTTTCAACTCTATCAAAGACCTGAGAAGGAAGGTAATATTACCTAAGTAAGCAGTAAGTACAAGCAAGCAACTTTTAAAAACTGCAAGAAATGACAGAAACAGTTGGCTGCCTAGTCACCCAATGTTTCTCTGCAACATTGGGGAATCCAACTTTGGGTATAGGTCTAGAATATCTGACAGACAATTTTCAGAAGCAGGAAAACCTGAAGGACTGTCCTACCTGTCTTGGCAAGGTTCGACAGTTGCTTTTCTTTGTATCCTGCTTGTCTAGATGGACAGCATGTTTACTGTCAGAAATCGAGGCAAGGGGAACTTTTTGTCTGATAAGCTAATTTTGCCAAGAAGAAAACAAACTCGATTTGGAGTGTCTTCAGTGCCCAACATCTTCTTGGGAGTAGATCAGTGCTGCCAGGAGCAGTCATGTCTCATGTCAACAAAATTCTAATTTATTAAAACATTTTAAATACCAAATTCTGTAGGTCTTTGAAGTGTTTGAAGGTTACCTATATTTGTTTAATATATCCCTGTGCACCTAGAAAACCTAACATGACTATAATAAGTTTGACAAACATGAGTGACTACTAACCTGTGATTGTTATTAACCTATATAGCTTAAAGACTAAAGCATCACATTATAAAAATAAACAATTTGTAACAGAAGTATAGTATAAGGATGTAAGTATAAGCATATTCAAAAATATCTTAACCAGAGGTAGAAGTATATAATATAATATGACAAAAATAGCCTTAATTTGCATCAATATACAGAACTATTTTAAACATATACAAAACATAAATACAGTATGACAAAAATAATTTTACATTTGTTTCAATATAGAAAATTATTTTTAAATAGAAGTAGTAACATATATAGAATATAACAAAATAATTTTGAATTTGTATCGATATACAAATTACCTTAAACAGGAATAGAGAACTAATTTTAAATTTGTATCAATATATAAGATTCTATGCCAATGCAAATTATTTAAAACTGACAGTTGCTTTTGTTATGCCCAAAAGCCAACAAAGGAGACCGAGTTGGTGTAGGAGGGTCTTCTGTATTTGTGTTGCTTTCATTTCAGTGGTTGGAATGTTAGGTATTTTCTTTGAATGGTCTGTTCTTGGGTGGGGGTCAGGTAATCTCAGCTTGTGGTGTTTTCCTGCTACTAGGTGTTGCTTCAGGGTAAACTACTGAGACTCAATCATCTTATTTAAATTTATTGATGGCCAGAGTCCCAGGTGATAATGGTTGGAAGTAAAGGACTTCCTTTGGGTGACCTGCCCAGACTTAGATTATCATGGCTGGCCCCCACACTTTTTTATTTTGCAAAAAATATAATAATCTAACTTATTATCCTATCACATTTATCCCCCCTTTTCCTATTCCATATGAGATACCTGAGTCTAATCTCTATTGTTCTGCCTAAAACCCTATAATAACTTATTATCAATCCCTTACAGATGACAGTTATCCAGCCTTGAGGAAAACCAAGACCATCCATTACCCCCTGCTGGGAGTGGGTATCATTTTCTTAGAATTACTTCCTGTTGTCTGGAGGGAGATGGTATCTCTATGGGAACCAATAAAAGAATAAAAACATCGTTAAATCTCATGAGGACCAGCTGTAACATTTGTAGTCAGTCTCTGAAAATGGGTGAAGCTCTCTGAAATTCTTGCTTGAGTGGTATAAGAAGGTGGACCATCTTAGCTAGCCACCTTGGAATTGTCCTAAGCAGTTTTTAATCCAAAGCTGATCTTTCAAGGGTATTTATCAGCTCAATGGCATTATATGATCCAGGTAGAATTATTGTGTGGGGTCCCATCATTCTTTGGGAGACTTCAGAGATCACTGTTAGGAAAGTTTATAGTTCAGTGTAGAAAATGCAAACATTAATATCAAAATGGAAAGTTTAAATTTTAAGATAGTATTATATCTAAAGAAAGGTTCTAAAGAGTCAAAATTAAGTATGAGGAAAGAGATTTATGATAAAAATAGTCTCTAGATATTGGTTTTCTTTTGTCTCTCACCAGGTGGTTCTTGTGTTATGAGACAGAGACTCTAAATTTTTCTTTTTAACAACATTCTTAGATTTAGAGAATGAGAGAGTCATACTCCAATTCCAAAGTTAGCTTTAAGTTTTAATTGGGTCAAGATTACAAATTTTATGAGAAGTAAAGAGATTTTAATTTTTAGGTAGTGAGATTTTATCCTGCAAAGAATATTGGTACCATTAGGCCTGATGTTTCTTTGCTTGGTAATTTTTTTTTCTGTATAGTTTTCCCTTCTTCTTTAGATGTCTAGATGTCCAATGTCTTTTGACTTCCTGAAGATAGGTACTTCTATTTTTCTCTAAAGACAAAAACAGAACTCTACCCCAAATCTTATAGGCTGAGTTTTCTTTTCTATATGTTGAATTGCCACATCAATAGACAAACTATCACTTCTCCTTATTAAGAGGTCTCTCCTGTTTGAATCAAATATTTATTTATTTGGATGGCATCCATAGCTTTTCTTCTCTTATGGAAACAAGAGCAAAACCCCTTCCCCAGTGTAACACATATCCTAGTTTCCATTCTGAGGTCAACACATCTTTAAGGTTACAGGCTGATTTAGTTTAGTAGTGTTTTTCTATTGTCTATCCACAATGTTGTTCCTTTCTCATTAGCATTTAGAAAATTTAAAGTTAACAAGGCATTATGTAATCTATCTCTGGAAGTCTTTATTAACCCTTTCTATTTATAAAAGAAAATTTTCTCTTAAATTATGATTATATCTTTCTACAACTTCTTGTCCTATTGGGTTTTATAGTATATCTGTAATATGCTTTATATTATAATATGCAAAAAACTATTTCATTTTGCTAGAGACATATGTTGGAACATTGTCAGTTTTAATTTGTACAGGTATTCCCATGTTAGCCATGAGTTCTAATAGTATGTAATTATAGAATCAGCCTTTTCAGAACTCAAAATATTTGCCCATTGAAATCTTGAAAACATATCTGTTGTACGGCATACATATTTTGATTTTCCAAATCCTGTAAAATGAAGCACATCCTTTGGCCAAATTTCCTTTCTTTTCATAACTTTAGGGTTACTTCCTGCAGATAATGGAGTTTGATTATACAAGGAACAAGTGGGACATTTTCTTATAATTTCTTTGGTTTGCTGTCAAATGGTGGGAAAATTCTTTTTTGAACCTTTGCTATTGACATGGTGCTTTTTTTTTCTTTTTGAGACAGGGTTTCTCTATAGCTTTGGAGCCTGTCCTGGAACTAGCTCTTGTAGACCAGGCTGGCCTTGAACTCACAGAGATCAGCCTGCCTCTGCCTCCCAAGTGCTGGGATTAAAGATGTGCACCACCACCGCCCAGCGACATGGTGCTTTTTTTTTTTTTATAAAAAATAAAATCTGAGGCCTCCAGCACATTTCTTACTAATAAGAATGTTTCATCATTTATCTTGTGCTAGAGGACCTGGCAAGCCCATTTGGGGTCTGATACACACACACACACACACACACACACACACACACACACACACACACACACACACACACACACATGAGATGATTCCTATCCTGACTATTTCCTGTAATTGTATAAATTGCAGAGTTAATTTTGTTTCATCAGGAATAAGTTCAGTGTTTTCAATATGTAAAACAACTCCTTCTTCATACTGAGAGTCAGTGACTATCTTGAGGAGTTCTGTAAAATCCATTAACATCATGAGAACAGCATATAATTTTGAATTTTGCACAGAATCATAAGGAGTTTGAGCCACTTTACTTAAATTTCCTAACCTGATTAAATTTATAACCTGTCTTTCCTGATTTATTTACGTCAGTACAGACTATAGGGACTCCAGAGATTGGTGTTCCCTGTACAATGTGAGAAAGGACCCAATTGGTTCTTTCGATCAATTGAAGTCTCTTGATTTTGGGATATCTGTTGTTAATCTCTCCCAAAGAGTTACTGCAAGCTCTTTTAATATTCATTTTTCTGCTTATAAAGAAGAAATCCCTCATTAGTAAAAGGTACTATAATTTCTGCTGCGTCCATTCCTATCATTTGAGTAAGTCTTAATTTTCTATTTATAATCAACTCAGAAACATTTTCCACGTTTTTAACTTCTTACTCTGTTTGTAGATAAAATGTTCATTCCAAGATATCTTTCCTATGAATTAGATTTTCTTCTATTTGTACTCCAATGAAAGAATTATCTTCATACAGACATAAAATAATCTGGATCAATTCATATTTCTAATTTTATGATTAGTAGATTAGCAAGTCATGGGTCCCAAGATACAGTACCCAGACCAGCCTGGCTAGGTCATGGTTTTCTGGATACTATTTGAAATAACAGATTGTTTTTGTCTCCATGTCAGGAGTTTTGAGTCCAGCAAATGTAGGGTGGTTCTGAGAGCCTGTACTTGGGGGATGAGTAAGATTTGGAATAGCAGCTGTAAGCCTACTGAACTTCACATTGATTCATTAAGCTCAGTAGATCAATGTTAAGAAAACAGTGGGTAACCATCCAGGGCTCAATCTTAGACATATTTTTCCCCCAGTTTTCTCTCACTGACTTTCCTGCCCTTTGTTTCCTCAGCAAAAAACCATGACTTTTCCAGGATTGCTCAAGTCTCGGGCTCATGTCCTGGGAAAAATCATCAATTCAGAACTTACCAGAGTATCTGAGAACCCGATAAGAGTCTAAAAATAAAGAACTAATATTTTAGTTGCTGTTGTCTTTCCTTAACATATATTTATGAGTTGTCTATTTTGTGGTTAAAACTGCGGGAGATAAATTTGAGGCAGAGCTGGGAAACTTGCTTCTAAGGGAATATGATGAAATTTGGGGCTTAGCAGCACTGTCACTGTCCTGGCATTCAGGACATGAAAGAAACACAGAGACATGGAGAGGAGATAGTTTCCATATCTGCATGATATGTGACTTAGATCACACTGCTGAGGGGCCTCTGTAACCTTGGTTGGAGTCTTGGAGGTCCTCTTTGTGAAAACTTGCTCTGTTTCCTACTTTCCTAAACTCAAATATCCCCAAAAGGAGGTTTTAGGAAAATAGTCATTTTAGCTCTGACAATGAAAACTCAATTTTAGACTCAGGTGCACGTTGTTTCCAGAAGCAAAGCAATTGCAATAGTGAGTTTTGCAGTTAAGTGATGAAAATAGTATACAATCCTTATTTTCCAAGAAATTATTTTTTTCCCATATGACTGTAAATTGATTACTAATTTGATGTAGTATTTTAATCTCTCTTTTGGATTTCTACTATGTCTAGTTGCAAGTATGTGTAGATTTTGAGGTGGGGAGAAAAGGCATTTAGTTTTAGAGAATGGTTATTAGAAATAGAAAAATGAAAGGAAATTCATGTATAAAGTGGAAGAGCAGAATTTAGCATCATGACAGGATTTGAGGTCAAGAAACCAAGCCAATGGGATCTAAAAGAACAGAGTGATAGCAATGACTGAGAGCAGAAGAAAATGTCTAATGATCAAATGAAGATAGTTGAATAAGCAGTTCTAAATTTAGAAGATGTATACATAATGTTAGGAAAGTAAATACTTACTGTATTTAAAGATTATTTATTACTGGATCCATGAGCAAGTCTGAAGTACATGTTTTAGTTTCTGATGAATAAAGTTTGTATAGGATGGGATGATAAGTAGGAATTTTTAATATGTTCTTTTTCTTCTTCTTTTCCTCATACCCCAAGCTCTGTACATTTAGAATGTTTTCTCCCAGAAGAAAAAGAAAATATTGAGTTTTTTAATCTGACACTTGGAAAATTTCTACATTGTGTTATATGTTCTTTGTGACTGTTATCCTCAAAAGTCCCAGGTTTCCTCATCTTCAAAATCAGACAGTTAGGTTATTTTTCATTTTAAAACTTTATGCTGCTATTGCACTTTAAATGGTAAACATCAGCCTACATACTGCAAAGTTATCAGCACTAACTATAACTAAATATGGGTAAAATTATTCCCACTAACATTCATTTTGAGTAGCCTACATCTTTCTAATAGAAAGTTAAAAGAGAAAATTGAGTTCAAAGGGAAAATAAATTGAATGATTCTTTTAAGGATATCCAGAGTCACTTAAGCAAACATTATCATTTAATACTTACAAAATTACTTCTAAATATAGCACTTTCAAAACAAGAATTGATATGAAGTGGAGAGGAACCTTGCATTTTACCACCAATACAGTGGTTCCATAGAAACAAAACTAGATGAAAAGAATTTCACTTTATACATTTTCCTTAAAAGATCATAGGATTACCAAAATGTTACATAGTTATGAGAAAGTAAAATAAAATGGCACTCAAGGAGGAAACAGAGATAATGGTCATATATTATTTCTATTATGATTTTTATATACTCATGCTGCTGGTTAAATAAGTTCTGCTCTTTCCAAATTAAAGAAAAAAACCTTTTAAAACCCAATATAAAAACCTCACTTTTAAGGACAGGACTAACATTAAAAAAAAAAAAGAGTTGTGTCTTATTAAATTTAAAGGATGGAAATCACCATGCTGGTCTCTTTAAAATCTAATACTGTCTGTCCATTGACGGTTTTCCTTTCTCTGTGCAGGGCTGGAGCGGATTGCACGGGATTCATCTTACGAACAGGAGGGAAAGGTCCAATTTGTAATTGATGCAGTGTATTCTATGGCGTATGCCCTGCACAACATGCACAAAGAACTCTGCCCAGGGTACATAGGACTTTGCCCAAGAATGGGCACCATCGATGGAAAAGAGCTACTGGGTTACATCAGGGCTGTGAATTTTAATGGTAAGTCACAACTTTATTTCTGTCCTCAACATTAAGCGGCAGAGAATTTCACACCCCCTATCTATAGAAGATGTTCATTCGGACGAAGTAGAAATCCAAAGATTAGAGGCAATACATTTTGCTCAGAAGTGTGAATTTTTCCACCTGCTTTTCAATCTCAAACATATTTCTGTGCTGCCCTTAATCTGTTCTTGAAAGAAACAAAAGTTAAAAATAACTCTCTATCAATCAAAATATTCCACTTAAAAATTGCTGTTTCAGAAATCACTTAGAAGGCTCATTCAGAACTGGTGGCAATAGATCAGATTTATTTAAAAATATTTTGCTCATGTTTTTATTAGTGGAGACCTTATAGAAATTTGTTTTTCATCTGATATTAAGCTTATTAAACACTAAGCTGTCGAGGAAAATTGTGTGAAGTTACTTTAATACTCCAACACTGTTGTATGTTTAATTTTATGTCTATTTTTTCTTGTATTTTCTTCAATGATTTAGTCATACGGTAGCAAGGATTTTAGCAATGCAGTGTAGATTTTTTTTTAACTGTAGAAGCAGAAATACTGCTTTTGTGACTGTCACAAGAACCCAACTCAGGGTATGCTGGAGTCACAGTACTTGGTTGCGAATTGCTGAACTGTCTGTCTGAAATGATAGTTAGGGAATGCTGCTGTCCTTTTATGAAAGTGGTAATGGTTGCTGCCCACGACTTTGACCATCATTTTCAAATAAAATGATAGAATGCTCTAAACCGTCTACTTTGTCAGCTTGGCTGTAATCCACACAATGGACATGCCTTTGGGCCATGCACAATGCCATAGTCTATCACAATATACTGTGGTGACCTCAGCTGCCAGCCTTTCTCAAAACAGCTCAAGGTCATCTCCAATTTAGAATTCAAGTGGAAACGCCATCTCTTACTTTGTACAGGCAATAGAAGGAATAATTTGGTCTGCATTCAGTACAGGACACCTTCTTCTATAGCAAAATTTGCTAGAATCATTCTATAGCATTAATTCTTCTGTTAATATAAACACTAAGGGGAGTTTGAAAATAATTTTCATGCAGCTATAAAACTGAACAAAAGAGGATTGTTACAATGTAAAGTTATTTACTCTAATGTGAGGTTAGGGAACACTTCATTTCTCCAACAGAGTTAGGAAGTGGGAAGAAGAATGCAAATGAGCAGATTTTTCTCAATAACTGAAGCTCACCTCTGAAAAGGAAACACGTTAAAGAAACACTCAATGAATGCAATTTAAAGGTGAATTACTAATTTTACTTTTATCGTAACCATGCATCAAGAGCTAACCCTTCCTGATGGCTTCAATTATTATACTAACCTCTGATGTAATGATGCAATTATGGACTATTAGAGAGTGTCTTAATGTCTAATAGCTGTTAAGACAATTTGCCTCTGGACTCCAATGATCCCTGAGTTCTTCAGTCTACCTTTTATAGGTGAACTCACTTCTATATAGTCTGTCACTGTTTCTGGGCTGCTTTTCATGCTGATTTCTTCCATAATATTCTATCTTTAATTTTCTAGATGGAGAAGCAAGCATAACTAAATTAAGGGGTTATTTATTGAGCACATATTATGTTCTACCTTATAATAGGTACTAAAGATATATTACAACTAACATGGACAAAACATAGAGGAATTGGGTTTATTAGAAAAGGTATTAACCTGATAAAAGCAAGAGATTGTAATGATAGAAATTACAGTGGGCTCTGAAGAAAAAGAAAATGTTATTATAAAGTTTGTATAGGAGAGATCTAGGCCAGACAAGAGAGACGTTTGAGATATAGACCAGGTGTGGTCTTGTAGGAACTTGTAAGACTTGTTCATTTGGAGTGCGTGGGGGTAGGGAACATACTGAATCAGCGTAGGACTATGCTAGATGCAACAGTCCGTAAGCTCCAGCTTGGGTCTCAGAAAATACATAACTTTTAGTGTATGAACTTGAAGGGAAATTTCTCCATGGTCCTTGAAGGTGTGTTTGATGAGGGCTGAAGTTTGTTTGTTGATGATACAGGATGAGAGGTTGAAATGTAAACTTAAGTAGAAGTTAAATAATTATTTTAGTTTTCTGGCCATTTAATAAAAAATCTCAGTATTGAACCACCTACTAATCTTCATTCATTATTTAAACCTTGACTGCTCCTGATGTTTAGAAGGGCATATAAATCTATTCAAACAAAAGTGTAACATCAGAGCATTAATAAGGAAGAAAACACTTGAGTTAGAAACTTAAGGACTTACTATGCATTTTCAATACAATCAAAGCCTAAAAGAGACCAACAATAAAATCTGTGTGATGGGGCAAATTCTAGATAACCTTGAGAGAATACTCTTTGAAATTCTTCCTAAAAAGAAGTATATCGTGGGCCTTTGGCAACCAAATACACAATGTTATTTAACAGATTTTGCAGCCACAGATGAAGCCTTCTCTTTGACTGTTTTGCATAAATATAATCAAAGCTAAGAAACACAATTGGGTGTTTCATGAGAGAGGCTTCCAAGGACGGCAGGAATAATACTCCTTTTGCCATCTACTGATGTATGATGTGCTCTGTGATGAAGGAGTGAAGGAAGTTTGTATACACTGTTTTTACAGTTCTATCCTCTACACCATTGCACTGACAAATACAATGTTTCAGTCACTTAGTGTAAGAATTTCTGGGTTAAAGTGATTGGCAAAATCAAGGCTTCCTTTAGATACTAGCTGGCCTTAGAAGCTCGTTAAAGGGTTTCAGTGACTATATGGTCCTGTTTTTCTAGCCACATATTTAGAAACAATATTTTTTGCAGGATTTTCATAAATTGTAAATAGATGTTTGGAATTTGAATTTTCTTGTAACATTCCAGCAATCTGTTGTTTTCTGTCATTAATTGGAATATTTTTGAGTGGATTGTGCTGGTGATGGCCAGTGATCTCACTTAATTGGATCAGTCAAGGACTGGTTGTATGATAGGTGTCATTGGCCATACTAAATATTCTTCAGGACCTGTTTTATTTTCCTAAGAGAAGATATGAAGCAATGATTAGTAAAAACTCAGAGATAGGTATTGGGGTTCAACATGAAGATCCATAAAGCAAAACAGCTGGTCACCAACTTGTAACTCGACCTTAGTCCAAAATCGCAGTCCTGCCTCCAGACATAGAATGAGACCGTGTCTGAGAGCTGTTTCCTCCTGTTTGATAATCCTCTCTAGGTCTAGAATTAAAGGCGTACACCACCCAATTTCTATGGCTACTAGTGTGGCTACTGGGATTAAAGGTGTGTATTAACATTGCCTAGTCTGTAAGGCTGGCCAGAGGGGCTGTTTTACTCTCAAATCCTCAGGCAAGCTTTATTTATTAAAGTACAAATGAAATGCCACTTCACAGATATGCTTATTTAGAACTAGAGCTGCCTAAACTATATGGTAGCAAATATGTTTCAGGAACATCCTAGCAATACTCTTAAAGATTTTTTTTAAATAAGCATTGGTGGTGCACATCTTTAATCCCAGCACTCAGGAGGCAGAGGCAGGCAGATCTCTATAAGTTTGAGGCCAGCCGGGTCTACAGAACTTGTTCCAGGACAGCTAGGGTTGTTATACAGAGAAACCCTGTCTCAAAAAACCAAAAGGAGAAAAAAGCGAGCTTTACAGGGAAATTTTGCACAATTTTACTGTCATAATCAGTGCAATACAAGATGTTCTTTCAAGTACTTAAAAAGAGGCACCCAGAATTGGCCATTGGATAAAATTATTTAATAATGATCATTTAAATACTGAACTGTGGCTGTGTCAAAGAGAAATTACTTCTTAAAAATAACTTTACCAAGCTGTTTGTTTTTTACATTAGTACTGGGAAATACTGTTTCATCTTGTCTACTGGATTCTTAAATTTGAATGAGTAAAACCATGCCATTGGTTAGTAGAGAGAATCTCCTCCTCTGTAAAGAGGAGGCAATAAAGTAGCCCAAGCAACTGGGTGCTGTGTAGACTGTTGGTGTTACAGGATCATGCTGTGTAGACTGTTTGGTGTTACAGGATCATGCTGTGTAAACTGTTGGTGTTACAGGATCATGATGTGTAGACTGTTGGTGTTACAGGATCATGCTGTGTAGACTGTTGGTGTTACAGGATCATGCTGTGTAGACTGTTGGTGTTACAGGATCATGCTGTGTAGACTGTTGGTGTTACAGGATCATGATGTGTAGACTGTTGGTGTTACAGGATCATGATGTGTAGACTGTTGGTGTTACAGGATCATGCTGTGTAGACTGTTGGTGTTACAGGATCATGCTGTGTAGACTGTTGGTGTTACAGGATCATGCTGTGTAGACTGTTGGTGTTACAGGATCATGCTGTGTAAACTGTTGGTGTTACAGGATCATGCTGTGTAGACTGTTGGTGTTACAGGATCATGCTGTGTAGACTGTTGGTGTTACAGGATCATGCTTAAAAGTTGTTCTTGCTGAGACTGTAACCAAGTATCTAACCAAGGATAGCTACTTAAGCAACAGTGGAGAGATACTTAGTTTAAAAAATCATGTATCTTATAGTGTGTTTTAAAATTGAATGTGTAAAGAACATGCTAGAATTTAGGGTCATAAACCATTATATCTTAGGTCATCATTATTCTATTACAAATAGCTATTTAAAGATGATGTAGTCAAAGCACTGAACTAAACAGTACCCATTGACAGCGATAGTAATTTTATTGATTTTAATCTGATTGATTTCACGCATTGCTGGAACTTTCATTCCCGATTCTGTACTGTAGGCATGTTCTGAATCCTGACATCTGTAGAACTACTCTTGATTTCCATAGGTGTTTTTGTCACTTCTCCTCTCTACCCAGCCAAGACTTGCCTTTTAGGTTACTTTTATTGCAACTATTTGAACAAAACGTTCTTTTTATAAATTTTTAAAACTCTAAGATCTATCATAAGAAAAACAGAAAGAGAGAAGAGTTCATTTTTTGTAAAGTTTAAGCAACCATGTCAATTCCTTACTCCAAAATGATAAAATATTAATATTCTACATCTTGTATAGAATCAAAGGTTTTCCAGAACAAAAGAACTATATTTAGCATAAACCGTGTAGGATGGAATTTCAGAGATACCGCCATTCCTTTTAGCTTTCCTTGAGCTCAGTTTAGGGAAGACAGAAGTGTAATAGCATGTATTAATTAGGATTATTTGTTTGTTTGATAACAAAAAACAACCCAAACTTGTGTAACTAAGGTAACACAAAGAATTTATGAAAACATGTCAGGAAAATTCAAAGGGGAATATGAAATATTTAAGAAAAAAATGAATGGTTCTAATAAAGTAAAAACCAGCCCTCTGTTTCTGTTAGCTCTTCTTATTGTACTGACTTTTCTTACATTTGATCTGCAGAGCAGCCCAAGTACACAGCTGGGATGCAGTTCTTTTGTTTCAGAGCAACAACTACTGAGACTTATGATGCCATATATATTTTATATTTCATTATACATATATCATACTAATATATATTATGTACAATACATAATGTTTACTTGATTGCAAAGTCTCAATTCCAACTTTGAGGCACTGAATCCTCTGAACAAACGCAGATCAGAGAGCGGATGCTGCCTGGGTGTGAGGGGGTGTTTATAATCTTTCTTTATGTGACTTAGTCTAAGCTGGAAGTTGAAAGAAGAGGAGGGTAATATTTTGGACTCTGAGTTTGGTTGCTTCATTGGTGACAAGCATTTCTTAGGCTGACGCAGACACAACTATGACTTAATCAGTATCTGTGAGAAGTAATGCAGATATCAGCTCTGGAGTTCTATAATGCCAGCTTTCACAGTGTGGCTGAATTCCCTGATACCACGTGTGAAATGCCCCTTAACTGAACTGAGAGGTGGTGGTTGCGTCATTACTATGCTCAGCTTTCTAGGCTAAAACAGGACCATTTGCAAGAAACAGACATTAAGGTGAAATTTGCCAACGTTTTCTTGAGAAACTTTTTTCATTTTAAGAATTTAATTCAATAATTCTAAAATATAATTATGAATTTTTTAACACTGTAGTCCAATTAGGAATCAAATTTATGTTTGCATAAGATATCTTTAACTATCTAAAATAAGTATAATTCAATATTATGAAATGCTCTGCAGCCATGCTAATAGGTCAAATATGATTGATATTTTATGATAGAGTATAAAGACATCTCATTAAAATATAAATTGTATTGTTGTAATAAGTGCAAAATAAACCATGTAGAAAGAGAATGGATTTTAAGCATGATAAAATACAGTGCTCTCAACATCTCACCAGTATGTTGTTTCTATTGAGTAGATGTATTAGACATATTGACACTGTCATTAATGTCCTGTAAGTTAAAAATATTATAACAAAATAAAAAATAGCAAAAGTTACTATTAAAAGAGAAAAATTATCATTTTGGTTTCTTCATTAGATTTAAATCATTTGATCAGAAGATGATATATTTAAACAATTAAAATATCTATTTTAGAAAATAATAAGACAAGACATGAACATGAAACATCAGGAGGCTTCTTACACAATTATTACTTTATGTAAAGTCAATCTTTGGTACTTCTTTCAAAAAATATTAGAATATTTGGCAGCAAACTGAAAACAAAATAAATTCAATATGAAGGTAACTTCGACACATTTGAAAATTTGTCAAATGAACAGAGGAGATGATTATTAAAAAATTTTCATAGTAAATCTAAGTTGTTGCTTAGTATAACTACAAAAGAAAAAAATATTTTCTGGATGTTTAGGTAAATAATATTATAAAATTTAATGGTTAGAGTAAATGAGAAATATTATCTAAGGTTAGTTTGAAGATATTCTTCTTGCCAAGCATTTAACATGGATGCAAATATTAAGCTATAAGATTATAATGATCTGTCTAGTGTATAACCAGTAGTAAATACATAGGTTGTGATAAATGGACCTTGATAGAAATAGCCAGAAACAGGTAGTTACTATAATGAAAGAAATTTATATACTTATTACCACTATGAGGGAATTTGTTTATAGTGTGATAAAAACAGATTTAGCCTTCTTTTGGGTTGGTTAACTTTATTATTACTATTTGTTTACCAATTACAGTAAAATCAATGGAAACAATAAGTGAGACTACTTACCTGTACAAAGGTGAACTTGGTTTTGCATTTAGCTGGAAAAATGATGAGAATGTTTGTGTGTGTGTGTGTGAATGCATTGAGAAAGAGAGAGACAGAGACAGAGATGGAGAGAGAGAAATGATCTCATTTAAATAGATAATTTAAACTCTAGGAAAATAGGATATCTTTGACTTCATCTTAAAGTGTTTAAGTTGAATATTGAATGTTATAAAACCATTCTGTACAACTGAAATAATTTTAGGGATACACTAAAGTTATGTGTAAATAATTAATATTTAATATATTAAAGGACACATAGATTAACATAAAATACATTTCCAGGGATTAACTGGTAAAATTCATGAATTGTAATAAATATTTGAATATGTTAAAATTTTATAAAGATATTAGATCCTCAACAATAGACTATTTTCAATAAGCCAAATCTATAAAAATTAAAATGACAGCAGTAATTATTAAAGGATAATTATGTCAAGTATTTCAAATACATGAGAATAGATGTGGATATGATTTCTTTGAAAGGATAAATTGATCAGTACATTTCAGGAATTTTTAGAAGAGCTAAGGCTCTAGTGTAGAGCCCAGGTTTGCCTTGAAGTTGCTCTATGGTTTAGCTAATGGTGATTGGTTATTCATACTCAGCTTCTGCTGTGCTCGGAGTACAGGTATGTCTATACCTGTACGATACCTGACTGGCTAGTACATCATATCAAATCCTTATTACATATTCTAATGACATTATTTGAAATATTTGTATTTGCAGATATTTATTAAAAAAGAATGCAAAACATTTTTATTCTGTTTTTACTTAAAAAATACCAACATTATGCTGGCTGTGGCATAACATCATGACTAAGCAGTGGGTTTGAGACTTTCCCTGCCTCTGCCTCTGACACCACTTTGCTCTGTTGTGAGTTCACCCTAACCCTCAGGACATCTCTTACTCAGATTATAGAGAAATCGTGGAAATTCTGAGATTTCTTTCAGCTCTAAATGCCCTATAGATCCTTTAAAAAGCAAAGTGCATTTAAAAAATCATATTTATAACAATTTTATCCATATACATTGTTTATTCTACATATATCTCATTAGCAAATTTACAAGGCACAAAGCAGAAGGGCTCTGCCCTGGGCAGCATGAGCACAATCGTAACAAACCATGGGTTGTGAGCTGTCAAATTTCATAACATAACAAAAGAGGCACAGGAAATTGTTATTAACAGTTCAATTCAATAAGTGACATGTTGGTGGCACGGACATGTAAAAGTTCCAACAAGGAGAGGTTTAGAAAAGACATAAGTGAAGCACTAAGATTACAAAACAATCAGGTTACATCTGACTTAAGCTGTGAACCGAATGTGACATTTCCCGATACAAGCACACTACGGAAACAGCATGAAGATGGAGGGGATCGCAAAAGGAACGCTGAACATTCATAGAGTAGTGTGCTCAGGGGACCACTTGAGACATCGGGCTGGTGGGGTGAGGTTGGATTCATTCGAAATTACTGCCAGGCTCTGCTGTTCAGATGTGGAATACCAGGCAAAACGGAACTGAAATAAGTATTTTGAATAAGATTTAAAATTCTAGGGAAAGTGTTGCAGAAAAATAAGATGTCAAGAATTTGAAGACGGACTGAATGAGGATGAAGGCAAAGATGCTGAGTCTAAAGACAACAGTCTAGGTGAAGAGCATCTGAAACCAGACAATAGATGTACTCAGGAAATGGAGATGGGCCCTGCCCTGACAAGCTTCCCTAAGAGATCTTTCTCTGCATTTTTGTGACAGACACCAGAGTGATTTCAGTATTATTTTGCACTTATGCTATTGATTAAATTGATACTACTGGTCAATTCATTAACTTCTGTAAGTAGAAAATTGTGGCACTATTAATAAAAACCCAGAGACAGAGATTGGGGTTCAATCTGAAGCTCAGAAAAACAAAAGAGCCAGCCACTGGCTCTTACCTCTGCCTCAGCATGAAGTGGTGATCCTGCCTCCAGGAATCTCAGAATGAGACTGTGTCTGAGAGCTGTCTCCTCCCATCTTATATTCCTGTTTAGTGCTGTGATTAAAGGCGTGCACCAGTACTGCCCAGTTTCTATGGCAAACTAGTGTGGTGGCTACGAGAATTAAAGGTGTGTGTCACCACTGCCTGGTCTGTAAGACTGATCTTTTACTCTCTGAACTTCAGGCAAGCTTTATTTATTAAAATACAAATGAAATGAAATATCATTACAGAAGATGAAATGCAGAAGTCAGTAGATGGACAAACTGAAATAAAATGTCATTGTTTTAAGTGATGATATATACTTTCTTTATGATTAAAGTTAGCTTATCTACTAAACTGAGATAAGGCAAAGTTGAGCATTTTGAAGTGATTATTCAGCCTGAAAAAACTATCCTTTAGGGTAACTACCCAATTTGAAATTAATACAGAAAGCATTATTAATAATTTGGAGGTATGTTACATGTATGTGTTTTGTGTGTTTAGTGAGCATGTGGGGTGTGTGTGTGTGTTGACTTGTTCATGCTGTGCATATTTAAAGGCTGCAGGTTGATGTCCGATGTCTTTGTCCATTGCTCTCTACCATAATTTTTCAAAAAAGATCTGAAACTAAGCTTAGGTCTCATCTATTCAGCTAGATTGTCTGGCCAGAAAACTGAGAGAAGGTGTTTTCGGGGTTTCAGACCCAGGCTGCTGTACTTAGGGTTCACATGGGTGCTCAGATATGAGATAAAGTTCTTATACTTGCAAAGCAAATGCTTGGTAAACACTGTGTATCTCCCAGCCCACTTTAATGTAGAAATGAACAGTTTGTAGGTTATTCCTAGAAATACTTACACATTTAAGAAAAGTGAACGTAAAACACTGTAACATTGAATATATGAAGATAAATGAACAGGGCTTTTTGAAATTAAGTAATTTTTGTTTTTTATTAAGAAAATTTAAATTGGCTAGAGTATTAATCTTAAAAATTGAAGCATGGAGAAACTCTGTAGTAAAACCATACCTGCCTCTGTTTTCTGAGTAACATACTAAACTGTGGATTTTAAAGGTCAGTTTCTTAATAGCTGTGAAAAATGAAGTTATCAATGTCTTACTGTTTTCTTAAAATAAGGTAAGCTTGAGGGACATGGTTGGAGCTACTTTATTTTTAGGTTTTGCTCAGCTTCATAGACTTTATAGTCTTTATAGGCTCCTTTTACTTACTGTAATTTTTTAAAAAAATCACATTTATTTTTATTACAATTTTATTTATTTACTTATTTATTTACTGTGTGTGTTCTCACATTTTGTGACACACATATGTGGGTCAGAGGACAACTTGTAGAAGTCAATTCTCTGCTTCCATGTTGTAGGTGCTAAGGGTTGAACTCAGGTCATAGGACTCGGTGGCAAGATCCTTTATGTGTTGAGCGGCTCCCTGGCCCTTCCTCACTCTTTGTCTTGTGATTCCTGTCACTCCTCATCATCCACTGTAAACAGAAGGATGGGGGATGAACACATCCCACAGACAGTTGGGCTCCGTCATGGGCTTGAGACCTGACCTGAATTTAACTGGGGTACAGAAGTCAGCCTTGGATGGAGAATGAGGAAGTAGGAGGACAGGTCTGACAGTGACAGAGATTTTAGAAGGTGTTTACAGATAACAGCTTGCATTTTTCATAGTGACCAGAAACTCAAGCTTTAGACTCAGAATTAGAATCTAGCTTTACCATTTGTCTCTTTGTGAAACCTGTTTCAAGTAATGAAATCTGATTAAATGGTTTCCTTGCCTTTAAAATATAGAAGGTTATAGACAGATATTTCCTGTTCCTGATTATCTGGTCCCAAATAGCTGACTGAGTGGCTGATTAAAATTATAAATGCTCATCCAATAGCTCAGGCTTGTTGCTAACTAACTCTCACACTTAAATTAACTCACATTTCTATTTATGCTTTGCAACATGGCTCATGACTTATTACCTCATTTTTTACACATCCTGCTTGCTTGGGGGCCTGGCTGGTGTCTCTATTGACTCCTCCCTCCTTCTTCCCATTAATCTCAGTTTGGCTTTCCCACCTAACTTCCTACCCAGCTACTGGCCTGCCAGCATTTTACTAACCAATGTGAGTAATACATATTCATAGTGTAGAAAAGGATTGTTCCACAGCAGATGATAACAACATAGGTAGTATATATGTCCCTAGATTTCCTGTGAATTATAAGCATATGGCAAGAATTAGAAAGTATTTGATAAAGGGATGATGGACTGGATGGCAAGTACTATAAACAGGGACTGTTTCATCAATGGTGCTATCATGAAGGAAGCACATGTTTCACCCTGCAAGAATGGAGATCGGTGGCTGGAGACTGAAGATTTAGCAATATTTCAGAGGAGCCATCTTCAGAAGTGCAAGTCAGACACGGGAGAAGATGCTTGTGTTTTACAGAGCCAGCAAGATTTGCCCACAGTGTTACTTAGCCTCTTGGATATAGGAGCAGAAAAGTGCATGCTTTTGCCTTTTCAACTGAAATGGAAAAGTTTATCCCTGTCAGTACGAGTGTAGGACTTGCATTGAACAGATCGAATGGAGCTCATTCTCTCTTTATTTCCTCTTTCTTTCAAATTTACATACATTCCTTTTTTTAATGAAAGAAGGTATTTAATGGAATAGTCCAATGTTATAAGGGGGTAATTATTTTCTGATACTTTCTTTCAGCAAGAATCTGCCTGAAAATGAAAATGGAGGCTTGATTATTTTTCTCTTTAAGGTTATTAACTCTTATAATTACATTAAGTTTTAATCACAAAGTTAGTTGAAAGTGAAGGATGTGAATGAGAAAAGGTCTTTTAAATTCTGTTGAATAATCATTAAACTAGGGAATTTGGTTCTCTTATTCCTTTGGATACGTCCAAAAACATGATTATAAAATAAATCATAGAAACACTTTTGAAACAGTTAATAACTTCTTTACCTCCTTCCTTTCCCTCCTTCCTTCCCTCCCTCCCTCCCTTTCTTCCTTCCTCCCGCCCTCCCTCCCTCCTCTCTCTCTCCTTCTCTCTTTCTCTCTCTTTCTTACTGGTTTAGACATTGCTGTCTTCCTGTCTTAGCCTCCATTGTCCTGCAGTGATACTCATGTACCATCATATCTGAATTTCCAATTTTATCTCTCTTGTGTTTATTTATGGAATTTGTGTAGACATGTAGCACTCACGTAACAAACACTTGAGAAATGTTTCCTGTCTATTTAATATGCCATTTGTCTTTTCCCCTTTCCATCTCACACTTTTCCCTTCTTTGTTTGTTATATCTCAAGTTTCTTTTCTCCCCTTCTGAGCTGTTGATGAACAGACATGCGCTCAAATCCCAGCTCTCTCACACAGGCTTTGAAATTTTGAATCAATCTGTGAAATCTTATGAACCTCTATAGTTTCATCTTTCAATTGGAATAATAAGCACGCACATTTTATAAACATTTAACGAGACACGACTTGCTTAAGGGCTTAGCGAGACACCTGCATGCTGTGAATAGTCAACATGTGCTGTTATTTTTCTTTCTGCCTCCTGAAAATAGCAACGCTCTGAGTATGCCTACTGAGCATCGCACAGACACGGAAACCACCCAATTACACAGATATTTTTACAAACTTCCTCCGTATACCTTAGATACCAAACATCTGATATTTCCTATAATTAGAGACGGTGTGTTGTCTGAAAGCAATTTATCATTTCCTCAAGGTTTTATTAGTTCTCTATCAAGATTGCTTAGGATGTTTTCCCCCTTATTTCACTGGTAGACACTTAAGCCTTTCATTTGTTGTTAGAAGCTTAGGGTGAGACATGGGAATAAGAGGGCAGAACACCCATACTAATCCATTTTGCTTGGAGTGAAATCACAGGATAGATGGGGAAGAAACTGTGGCTTTAAATAGCACCCATGTGATGTATACTAGGATACGCTATGCCTTCCTTAGAAATACTCATGGTGGAATCTCTCCTATTTACAAGCTTGAGGAGAGAAACATAGACTCTGTGAAGAGAAGTTAGCCAAAACTTGTTGGTCACACCCAGCTCAAGCAGAGAACTGTACACACCCATAACCATGCCCACAGGTCAGAGTAAGCCCCACACTATAGAATTAGATGAAGATCAAAATCTGTATTCATTTTGTTCCTTTTCCGTTAGTGTACAGTGTGTGTTTGTCTGCCTCTGTATGTGGGGACCAGTGTATGTATTCATTCAGACCATAGGTAGGAACTGGGCATCTTATGTTGTTCTCCACATTAGTTTTTAATTCATCATCTGTTAGTGACTCCGAGACCACCAATTCAGCGAGACTGGATAGCTAGAGAACTCTGGGGGGCTTCCTGCCATTGCATCCCCGGAGCTAGAATCCCTGATCTACGCAGCCCTGCTGGACATTTTACAGGGGCAGTAGAAGAGATCTGAACTCAGGTCTTATACTTGTGCGGTAAGCACTTTTGCAGATTGAGTTGTCTCTTTAGCCCTCTATTCATTTTCCAAATGAGAAGTGAAAATTCAAATTTTGGCAAATGGATGGGATGAGGTACGAGTTCATAAAGGGTAATAATTTCTAAATTACTCTTAATTCTGCTTAAGAAATCTCTAATGTACCCCCATCCTCTTCTTTCATTTGCTGATTAAGTTTTATAGGAGACCATATAATTTATATTAGCTCCTGAGAAGTGCTAAGAAACTCTATCCTGCATAAGAATAATAAGAATAATTCTAAATGCATTCTTTTCAGTTTCTTGAAGCATTCTTAACTTCTCTTCTGTCCTTTGCTATTCTTATGTAAACATTATACATGTGTTAATCTAATTTTATTTATTTATTTGAGGCAGTGTCTCAATACATAGCTGCAGCTGACAAAAAACTTACTCTGTAGACCAGTTTGGCAATGAACTCATAGAGATCCACCTGTCTTTGCCTCCTGATTGCTGGGATTAAAGATGCGTCTTGTGCCCTGGTGACTTGAGTGAAATTTTATACTCTGTCTCTCTGCTATCTCTTTGCTTTATTTAAAACTAGAGGAAATGAAAAACCATATTTGCTATTATTTCTTCCTCTTATTATTGTAAAGAAAGTATAAAATGCCTATAGGGAAGCTATAAAAGCAACAGAAAACTCAGGTCATCCACAAAGAGAATGTGAAGTACTGGTCCAAACCCATGAACCTCAAAGTTACATTTCTACTTTAATTTTAGTGATTTATTTAAAAATTATTTTTCATTTTCTTTTCTTTTTTTGAGACAGGGTTTCTCTGTGGCTTTGGAGCCTGTCCTGGAACTAGCTCTTGTAGACAAGGCTGGCCTTGAACTCACAGAGATCTGCCTGCCTCTATCTCCCAGATACTGGGATTAAAGGCATGTGCCACCACTGCCCGGCTAAAAAATATTTGTCTATTCTGACGTTTTACTCATTTTCCCTCTAGAATGTTTAAATTTATTTGATCTGCTAAGATCAGCAATGAATAGATAGCAGAGTATATAACAAAAACAATATTTTTATAAGGATATTATTTAAAAATGATGAAAGGCATATAATAATAATAAAAATAAAATTATATATATTATCATATGTGCCACAGTTATTAACATTCTGATCTCATGGATTTTCTGTAAAAATAAGTTTAGAATCACAAGGTATAATGAAAATATGTGCAGTGCTGTTTACTATTATACACATTTTTCTTAACATTTGAAAAAGAAATAAAACAATGATTTTGGGAGGGAGGAGGAAGTCCTGGATGTGTGGGAAAGACGTAGGGATGAATATGTTCAAAATACATTGCATGTATGGATGAAGTTCCCAAAGAATAAAAGTATATTTATTTTAAACCAACCCAAACCAAAGCAAAAACTAGGTTGTCTGCATCAGTCACACTCATCTCCTTCTTCGCAGAGCAGACTGGGTTTTCTGCCTTTGTGTTATTATGTAAGTGAAATCGCTTTAACGTCTGGCTTCATTTTACTTCAGTTTCAGTACAGAGCAAGCAAAGGACATCTCCGCTAGCAATGTTAGATTCAATTATTTAAATTTACTTCGTTAGATATTCAGTATTTAATTTTAAAGCCCAATGAACTATTTTATAGAATAATAATATTTAATATCTATTATTGAGGTTTAAATATATGGAGAATTAAGTTTTCATTACAATACCTATAATTTCTTTGAAAGTGCTAAAGAGAATATTAGTTAAAAACCCTTATTTTCTTGAAAAACCAAAAAAACCCCAAAAACCCTCATTTTGGATATTCTGCTATCTATCAAATTAAGAAGAATAATATACTTTACTTTTTAGAAAGTTTCATTTTCACAGAAAGATGGAGTCTATAGTTGACACAAGAATTTATTATGGACGTGTGTTTTATGGGTTTTCACAATTATAATGACATATAGCCAATGCTGTAATATCATGCGAAAGAAGTTCTGTTTCCCTAAAAGTTCCCTGTCATCAATGTAGTCACAAAGACTACCTCTCTACAATTCCTGGAAATCCTGTATTTCTTTTTTAGTATCTCCATCCATGTAGTTGGAGTTATAAGATGGCCTTTGTAGATTGCTTTCTTCCACTTAGGAATAAATACTGTTTTTTCATGTGAAGTGAAGGTTTCAGAAGCTTATAATAATATTTCATTGTATAGATACACATAACACCGTTTATCATTGTTTTACTTACAGTGAAAGGTATTTTTGTTGCTTCCAAGTTTTGGTAATTGTGAATAAAGATCCATGGGCAAGTTTGTAAATAGAGTTAAATTTTCAGCTTTTTGAATAAATATCAAGGAACTTCTTCCTCAATAAAGTTTATTGCATTCAATTGTTGAAATGCCATTAGAAGGGAAGTGAACCTGCTTTAAAGACAGAACTTAAAGTGTATGTGTATTTATCTATCACCATTGTGTGTTTCGTGAACTGTTAGGACTGAAGGAGTACGACTATATTGTTACCTAAAAAATTAGATAAATAAAAACTAAATTTGAGTACAAAGATATTTAATAAAGAAATTGCTACATAGACACATACTTCAGAAATATTGAACACTTGATTTATACATGTTGACATTTGGCATGAATCCTGGCATACATTTCATCCGTCTTCCAGGGAACAACACTCTCATGACTTTCTGTTTTAATTTGCAGCCCAGAAAAGTACTTCCCGTGGCCTAATTTCATCAGTCTTTGTTCTAGAGACTGAAAAGAAGGAAATTGAACTGTTGCACATAATTCTCTAGGATAAAATTTCCAAACAACTAAAAACATCAGTGCAAGGTTTGCCAACACGTTCTTTTCTCCCCAGCACGAAATCCCTTCCCTTTGCCAGGGAGCAAAGCACATTTGCTTCCCCCAGTTCAGCTATTAATGACAATATGTCAGAGTTGTCACAAACTGTGGAGTCAATAATTCTAGAGTGCTAAGGATACATTTGAGGAATCTGCTGTGTTCTCCAGTACACACTGCTGCCATTTCCTCCTACACTTAGAAATAATTTTCTATCCATACCTCTATATCCTGAAATCTTATTGGTTAGTTTTTATAAAGCTTCAGTTCTTGGAGAGAGAAGATATGATAAAGATGTCACATTTAGAGCTGGTTACTTCTCTTATTCCCTGCACATTGACCAGTTGTGGATTTCTGTATTAATCACATCTAACACATAAAGAAGCCTGTCTGATGATGTTTGAGAAATACATTAATCTGAGGGTGATTTTGTATGCACATCTATATAATTTAGGAAGCGTCTACCTAAATTATGGTGGAAAGATGGTAAGAGCCAGTGGCAGTGCACATATGCATTTGCCAGACGTGTTTGAGTCCTTGCACACAGGAGCTCACAGGGACTGTGATTGCATGCACAAGATCTGAACAGTCAAAAGCATAGCTTGCATGGAAGAAAGAATCATGAAGTCCCAGACCTACCTGAGGAGCGTTAATGGCTGTTGGGGAGAGAGAGTCAACTTTCCTAGGGGTACTGTAACCTCTGAGGGGCTGCCCATTTTTCTGGAGATAGTTCTGCTCCCATGCTCATATAGGCAGCTTGTAAATGAATTTAGAAAAGCATGAAGTCAGGAAATTAGGATCATGAGGGGGTGAGAGAGAGATTTAAGGGGAGGGAATGCAAAGTAGATTTTTCAAAAGCTTTAGACTGATAGTTCAGAGAATTTTTCCAGGAGCTATTTAAATAATTAGTTGTTCATAGCTTTCTGATCTTGCTGAATAAACTTCCATTAAAATTGTAAATACAGCTGATAAGTCTGTTTTACATACAGATACTGGCTCCGGATGAAGAAGAAAAATGATGTTTTCATTGTTAACACCTTAATTAAGTAGAATATTTGAACAAGAAACTTTTCTTAAACATGGCCTATCTGTATATGTATGGACTACCAGTTATTATTAAATGAGATTTTTGTAGCAGTAATCTTATAATGCTCTCTCTTTTTATACATTTATAGGCCAAATGCTTCTTCAATTTGTAGCATCTGAGCCTTGCAATGGGACTTCAGATGCAAAATTTAAATGATGCTATTCTGGACAATAATTTCCTAATACTTGAATAAACAAGTAATGTATTATGTTGGATAGAAGTTATTTTAGAATTTCTTGAAACCTCTTTTTTTTTTAAAAAAAAAAAGCAAAGCAAAACATGATGGGATAGCAGTGTGCTTCACTGTTACTAAAGCAGAAAATAACTGATCTGTAAATGTTCTAGGAGCCCTGTACATAAACTGCTTATGAAAATAAAAGAAAACATTCAAGAAACTCAGGATGGTTTCAGATCAGTGGCTTTTAGTCCTGAAAGAGATCAAAACAGAAAGTGAAAACCAACAAGCAAGAGTTCTTAAGTTTACAATAGAGTATATTCATGAGTATGTGCAAACAAACACGTCTCTTACAAACAGAAGAACTTTAAGAAGTATAGAAATATATATGGAAAGCAAGGCTATGTCTCTATCTCCATGCCTATATCATGATTAATTTTTATAACTTCACAGGGTATCATAAAAATTTCAATTCTTAATATATTTGAATGGCAACATGGTAAGCCAAGGGACTCCTAAGCTTGTTAATTTTTTACTGGCACTTATAGAAAATGTTTCTAGAACCACTACCTATATTATTGTATATGTATTGTCTTATTTTAATTAAGTAATTAATTTTTCCAGCCTATCACTCCTTGTCTCCTCCCAGTCCCTTCCTCAAAACTTACCCCATCCAGTTCTCCTCCTTTATTTCAGAAAAATGCAGTTGTCCCACTTGTCTCAGTCAGTTATGACATATCAAGTTGCAGGAGAACCTGGCACCTCCTCTCCTATTTAGACTGCACTGGGCAACCCAGTATGAGGAAAGGGTCTCCAAAGCAAGTAACAGAGTCAGAACAGCCCTGTCCACTCTTAAGAGTCCCACAAGAAGACCAAGCTACACAACAGTAACACATATGGAGAGGGCCTAGGTCAGTCCCATGCATGCTGTGTGGTTGGTGGTTCAGTCTCTGTGAGCCCCTATGAGTTCAGGATAGTTGATTTTGTGAGTTTTCTTGTGGTGTTCTTGACCCTTGCTCCCACAATACTTCCTCTCCTTCTTCTTCAGGACTGTGGGTCTCTGCATCTGCTTCCACCAGTTGCTAGGTGGAACCTCTCTGAATGCAATTGGGCTAGACACCAATCTATGAATATAGCAGAATAGCATTACAATTCATTTCAATGACTTTTTTTCCCCAGTCATGTTTGCTTCTATCCTAGGTGTCTGAGTTGGCCAACTTCTGGGTCTTGGCCTTCCAGGCAGTATCAGGGTTGGGCTTCCTCTCACGGTATGGATCTCAAACTGGACCAGCCATTGGATAGCCACGGCCATAAATTCTGTGCCAACTTTACTTCTGCGTATCTTGTAGGTGGGGCAAATTGCAGGTCAAAGGTTATGTGGCTTGGTTGGGGTCCCAATCTCTCTACTGGAAGTCTTGCCTGGTTACAGAAGATGGCTGGTTTAGTCTCTATATCCCCCATTGCTAGGAGTCTTGACTAGGGTCACTCTTGTAGATTTCTTGGAACTTCCATTGCACTAAGTTTCTAGCTCATTCCAGAGCTGCTGCTACTTTGATTTGTTTTTTCCAGTACTCTCGCCATCCATCCTCCCCCACCATGGTCCCTTCTGTTCCCACGCCCACTCACTCCCATCCAGACTCCTCCTCTGCCCACCTGTGATGACTATTCCCTTTCCACTTCACAGTGAGACTCATGTGTTCCCCTCTTGACCCCTCTTGTTACTTAGTTTCTATGGGTCTGTGAATTATCCTTTATTTCACAGCTAATACCCACCTCTAAGTGAGCACATACCGTGTTTGTCTTCCTGGATTACCACACTCAGGATGGCTTTTTCTAGTTCCATGCAAATTTCATGATGTCATTGTTTTTAACAGCTGAGTAATATGCTATTGTGTAATGTACCACATTTTCCTTATTCCTTCTTCAGTTGATAGACATCTAGGTTGTTTACAGTTTCTGGGTATTAAGAATAAAGATTCCATGAACATAGTGGAGCAAGTGTCTTTGTGATATGATAGAACATTCTTGGGTATATGCCCTAGAATGGTATAGCTGGGTCTTGAGGTAGGTCAATTATCAGTTTCCTGAGAAACCCCCATATTGATTTACTAAGTGACTGTACAAGTTTGCACTTTCAGTAGCAATGGAGGAGTGTTCTCCTTGCTCCACATCCTCTCTAGCATGAGTCGTCATTTGTATTTTTTGATCTTAGCCATTCTGACAGGTGTAAGATGGAATCTTAGAGTCATTTTGATTTGCATTTCCCTGATGGCTAAGAAGGTTGAACAATCCTTTAAGTGGTTTTCTGCCATTTGAGATTCCTCTGTCGAGAAATTCTCTGTTTAGTTCTGTACCTCATTTTTTAAATTGGATTCTTTGGTTTGTTGACATCTAGTTTTTGAGTTCATTATATACTTTGGAAATCAGCCCTCTGTCAGATATGGGATGATAAAGGTCTTTTCCTATTTTGTTGGCTGCCATTTTGACCTTTTGACAATGTCTTTTGCTATCAGAAGCTTTTCAGTTTCATGTGGTTCTATTTATTAAATATTGATCTTAATGTCTGCTCGATTGGTGCAGAACACCAATGTTCAGGGAGCTGTCTCCTGTGCCAAGGCATTTAAGGGTATTCCCTACTTTCTCTTCTATCAGGTTTAGTGTGTCTGATTTTATGTTGAACTCTTTGATCTATTTGGCTTGAGTTTTGTGCAGGGTGATGGATATGGATCTGCTTGCATTCTTCTACATGCTGACACCCAATTAGACTAGTACCATTTGTTGAAGATGCTTTCTTTTTTCCATTGTCTATCTGGGGGCTTTTTAAAAAATTAAATAACACAATATAAAAAAGAAAAAAAATAAATAACAGGTGTCCATAGGTATGTAGATTTACATCTGGGTCTTCAATTCAGTTCTGTTATCAACCTGTCTGTTTTTATGCCAATACAGTATGATTTTTTTATTACTATTGCTCTGTAATACATCATGAAATCAGTAATGGTGATACCTCCAGATGTTCTTTTATTATAAAGGATTGTTTTAGCAATCTTGTTTGTTGGTTTGTTTTTTCATGTGAGGTTGAATATTGCTTTTTCAAGGTCAATGATTATGTTGGAATTTTGATGGCAATTGCATTAAATCTGTAGATTTTTTTGTAAAGATTTTTGGTAAGATGCCCATTTTTTTCTATGCTAATCCTACTGAATCATGAATATGGGAGATTTTTCCATCTGATATCTTTTTCAATTTCTTTCTTCAAAGACTTGAAGTTTTGCCATACAAGTCTCTCACTTGCTTGGTTAGAGTTATACTAAGATTTTTTTTATTATTTATGGCTATTGTGAAGGGTGTTTCCTCACCTCAATTTTTTTTCTCAGCCCGTTTTTCACTTGTATATAAGAGGGCTACTGATTTTTTAAAAATTAATCATATATCCAGCCACTACACTAAAGGTGTTTATCAGCTGTAGGAATTCTTTGGTAGCATATATAGGGTTATTTATGTATACTATCATATCCTCTGCAATTAGGGGTATTTCCTCTTCATCCTTTCTAATTTGTACACTTTGTATTTTCTTGATCTCCTTTAGCTGTCTTATTGATTTAGCTAAAACTTCAAGTACTATATTGAATAAATATGGAGAGAGTGGATAGCCTTATCTTGTTCCTGATTTTTGTGGAATTGATTTATGTTTCTCTCCATTTAATTTGATGCTTGCTATTGGCTTGCTGTATATTGTCTATACTATGTTTAAATATGTTTCAAGACTTTTTATCATGAAGGACTGCTGGATTTTGTCAAAGGCTTTTTGAGCATCTAATGAGATGATCATGTGGCTTTTTTTCTCTTATTTTTTTTTATATGGTGGATTTCATTGACCATTTTTGTATGTTGAACCATCCCTACATCACTGGGATGAAGCCTATTTGATCATAGTGGATGATCTTTTTGATGTGTTAGTGGATTAAGTATTCCCTGAGGTTTGCCTAATGTTTGCTTGTGGGTCTACATCTGTGTCCATCAGTTGCTGGATGAGGTCTCTCTAATGACAACTGGGCTTAGGGTTCGATTTTAGTTGCTGGGTAGGGACCCATTTGGGTCTGGAGTGGTAGCAATGGTGAAGCCCTAGGAGCTGGTGCAGGTGCTGGCATTATCTGGAGGGCCCATTGTAAGCTGGTGTTAGTGCAGCCAGGAGAAATGAACCTGCAAAATTTGCTTGAAAATGGGTGGGGTCAAAATAGGCTCTGGAGACTGTTAGTTTACCAGAGGTTTTGATACAGTAGAACTTTTTCTAGGAACCTCCAAGTGTCTGTAAGACAGCTGGAACAGATTTACATCTTGATGTCATAGCAAAGGCTATAGCTATGCATACAGGAGAATATCATTATATTCACATTTTTCCTCCAGTTACCTATTTTGTTCTATAGGTCTTGGTGCTCTAGGCAGTGTTAGAGGTAGGCCTACTCTCCTGACATGGTTTTAGGACAGACTGAGCATTAGTTGACCATTCCCTCAAGAAAGACTTCTTCATAAAGTTGGTTTTATTGTTATTTTCATATGCCTCAAATGTGTTGGAATATTCAGGTTTTGTTGTCATAGGATAACTGGTCTATGAAGATGCTCTACTGTTCTTTCCCTGGCGCTCAGGCATTTGGGTCTGGGATAATTATTGGTCTTGGTGTTGTTTTCTGAATTTTTCTTTGTTGGATAAGTATTCTGTTCTTTGGTTTGTGTTTCTTCTCTGGTAGTCTGGCCTAATAGACAAGCGTCTGGTGACTGATGAGTCTTCAGGTCTAGCAAGGTGTTTCTGCTGGGGTTTGTGCAGACTGCAAGGCCTCTGGGGTTTTGGGTGTGAATGTTGCCTCTGGGTTTCCAAGTAACTGTCTGGTATCTGCGGTTCTGGGTACCTGCTTGGTCTCCAAGATTCATAGTTTGACATGGGTTCCAGTGTAGCAGAAGTATTCTGCCAGTGTTGTAAGCTGGGACATGGAGCTCAGGGGAGAGGATGCAGTTGGGCCTGTTGGTCCAGCTTTAGGAAGTGTTAGCCGGCTATGGGCAGTTCTTTCCTTGGGTCCCTGGAACAGGCCTGACCTCAGGTAAAGCAGAAATCTGCCAAAGTTGTGAGCTGGAAAGTGGAGCACAGTGGAGGGGGTGCCGGAGTCCCAGGACCAGTCTGCCTCTTGTAAGGCAGCTGACGTTGTGGGCTATTATTTATAATGTTATGGTTAAACAACAACAAGAATCAAAATTATTTAAAATATTGTGAACAATGTCTGCCACTTTAGTTTACCTTTATAGCATCAGAATTTTGGTGCAAAATGGCTTCATATTAATGCAACAAGCTATTTAGAGTGTTAGGCACCAACTGCAGGACTTTAGGGAGCACAATCTGGAGAACCCCAACAGGAGTTCTGTCTTTCATTGACAAATACCAGATTAGGTGATTCATTTTGATAGTGTAAGAGAATATGTGGGAGGGAGCTGCTTGTTCTTCCTGGCCATCCGGCTAGCTTTACCTAAAATAATCACATAGAAGCCATATTATTTAAATTACTTCTTGGCCTATTAGCTCTAACTTCTTATCAGCTAACTCTTTTTTTCCCCGGCTAATTCTTATATATGAATTTAACCCATTTCTATTAATCTGTATATCACCACGAGGTCGTGGCCTACCAGTAAAGTTTCAGCATGTCTGACTCTGGTGGCGGATCCATGGCTTCTTACTGACTCTGCCCTTCTTTCTCCCAGCATTCAGTCCAGCTTTCCCCGCCTACCTAAGTTCTGCCTTGCTATAGGTCCAAAGCAGTTTTTTATCATTAATGGTAATCACAGCACATAGAGGGGACTCCCACATCAAGAATAAACTTTGAGATTTATCAAAACATAAAGACATTTCAAAGATTCCTTAAAATAATAACACCTGATTAGTCTACCTATCTCTGGCACTTGGTTAGAATTAGGCATAAACTGTTAAATGCTATACTGTGATCCAGCAATAGTTCTTTAAGACTTTAAACACTTCCGTTTATGGATAAGTGAATATGATTACTTAATCACTGTGATTGCAAAATTTTCATAGTTTCTTAACAAGGATAACAATATCATAAATACATAGAATTGATGGGTTTGAATTATTTGAAGTGTAAATTTGAAAGGATCAAATACACTGAACTATGCAGCCTTTAGGGAAAACACTAACTTGCTTCAAGCTTCATATTGTTTTCCTGTCTTCACAATCTTTAAGTTATAAGCCTCTTACTAACATTTGAGATAAAAATAGTATTCTTTACATGGCATTCTTATTCAAACAAATTATTTATATGAACATGAGAGGCCTCTAATAAAAACACAATAGACAGTTGTCTTATTTTTTTTAACCTTACTGCAAATATTTGACAGTAAATTTGAATTGATCCATACTGAATATTTTTGGTTTCTAATTAAGTCAAAGAATTGGTACAAAACTTAAACAAATTTTCAGTTCTATGTTCATTCAATGGTTCAACTATCAAAGGGCTCAAAGCAGGACAATGTCCTGAAGGCAGACAATTAAAACTGGTAAGAATGTATTCGTTCTGAAGATTATCCACACAACAGATTGCTGATAAGTGGTTTCTATACCTTTGTTAGAAACTGGACAGGTGAAACAATCCATCCCTTTGCGAGCAAGCAGATAACAAGCAGCCTACTAACCCCCCCCCCAAGTATTATAGTTATAAAGCAGAGATGATGGAAGGAGAGGGTGGTTGAATTGACTCTGTAGGAATCAGAGAAGTGCTGTCAGGGTGGAGGTATTTGAACTAAAGTTGTGATTATAAAGAGCCTAGGAAACACTTGTGCTTTTTGCTTTAAGATAGAAAAGAGATTTGCTGTACCATGCAAAATTCATTTATCCCAAGAATTAGATCTTTTTTACTAATAAGTATAGTATTTTTTTTTAAATTCTGAAGATGGTTTTATTCTTTCAGTGTTAAGGTGGCCCTTCACATAGTTCCCACTGTGTGAACACCCAAAGTGGTCGATGAATGAGTCTCTATGGGATTCCTCGCTGCATACTTCTGCTGTTGAGAAGTACCAATTTGAAAATATAAGTGTTTTCTTTGAAATTCATGTGATAGTACTGAACACTGGAAAACTATTCTGTCATACAACCGTGTCCTCAATTTTAATAGCAGCTGTTGGAAAGCAGATAGCAGAAAGTATTGTGTTAGATAATAGTCATATTTTAATCATTTCTTTGATTTTGAGATTGTATATAATAGTTATATATAATAATTACATAATTTCTGCCTTTCCTCTCTTCCCCTCAATTCTTCCCAAATTGTCCTCCTGATTCTCTTTCAAATTCATAGCATCTTTTGTCGATATTCAGGCTAGTCCCACTCTTAGCTGCCCCCACCAGCAAGCCATTAGTCTATTGTGGGTTTTTATAGAGAGCAGCTTTTCTCCATCTATTCATTTCCTCCCTTCTCCAACCACAAGTAGGAGGCGTTTGGTTTGGAGAAGCCAGACACAATTGTGACCTTTGTGCACTTCATATTCTGTCTGAATATGTGGAATGAAGGTTTTCATTAGTGGCATCCTCAGAGGAAAGCAGTAATAAGTGCTCAGACATCTGAAGCAGCTTGGGCTTTTCTGCAGGTTTTTTTTTTTTTATCTGAGTGGAAGTGCTTTTTTGTATACAGCTACAGAACAAGGATGGCTGTCTTGACTTGAGAAGCCCAGGCACGAGCTTGTCTAGTTCCGCTGAAAATTGGGCCCTGATGTATACCTTTTCCTAATGAAGCTAGGGACAAGGAAACTTGGGCAGTATCTCTGTCAATTAGGAAGTTTCACGACGGAGTTTGAAGCCAAAGTCACCACGAATTCAAGCATAATTGTGCTTTCCTTTGGCTATTTGAGGTATATGCTTCCTCGGAGACCTCCATAAAAAAAGGAAGCACTGGCTAAGCCCAGGGGGACCTGACTATCCTAACTCTCATACCTATGCAATGCAAGTCCTTCACAGAGCATAACAGTAAAGGAAGTCCTTTAAAGAGGATGAAATGAAGGTGAGATTTCACAATGTGAGCATGAGCATGTACACAGATGATGGCGAAATTGGAACAGGTATAAAAGGTATCCTCCAACACATGATATTCCCTTCTCTTGTCCATTGCAATACAAATACAACAGGAACATATATAAACTACACAACACTGCAAAACAGAGGATCTGCATCTGCTTGCTGCTGATGTGTGGCTATGGGCAGTTCTTGACTTGAAAACAGTCTCTTTTTCCGGGCCTTGTTTAGCCACAGTGGTCTATTTAGTGGCATTTTATCATTTATTTCTCCA
The DNA here is from genome assembly GCA_004026605.1 of Ondatra zibethicus. Classification (NCBI taxonomy): domain Eukaryota; kingdom Metazoa; phylum Chordata; class Mammalia; order Rodentia; family Cricetidae; genus Ondatra; species Ondatra zibethicus. The sequence goes on from PVIU01003628.1 coordinate 115,307, forward strand.
GGAAGCTCCAACAGAAAACATGACGTTGATTAAAAATGTCAACATTTATTGTGTGTATCTATATCTATAGATATCTCATATATGTATCATATCATTTAATCCTCAGTATAATACAACAAGGAACACAGGGAAAAATAGTGGTATATTATTTGTGCTTTAATAAATAAAGCTTGCCTGAGATCAGAGGGCAAAGCAGCCATGCTAGTCAGTGATACAGGCCAGGGAGTGGTGGCACACACCTTTAATCCCAGGACCTGGGAGACAGAGGCAGAGCGATCTCTGTGAGTTCAAGGCCACCATGAGCTACACAAGATCGAATCTTCCTAAAAGAGAAACATAACTCATACAAAGGTGATCTCAGCACTTGGCCTCCTATGCCTTTAAGCCCATCATTAGGGAGGTGGAGACAGGAGTGTTATGGCTGGGCAGAGAGAGACAGGGATGGGAAGAGATAGGAACTCAGTGGAGTATGAAGTCTGAGGTTGGTGGAGAGAATTGCAGGATCACTCCTTTGTTTATCTGAGCATTGGTAGAGAGAGCATCTCTCTAGGGGCTTGGGTTTTTTGCTTTATTAATCTTTAGGTTGAACCTCAATATCTGTCTCTGGGTTTTTATTATTTGTCCTACATGGATGCACATCACACCATTTCTGCAGAAGGTGAGGCATTGATTCACTCCCCTTGCCTGAATAAGTGGTGCAGCAGGATTTGAGCCTTTGAAAAATTACTTAGTTCATAGTTGTGGCTCTAATTACTGTGGTGATTATGGTAATTACCCTGGTAATTAAGGTATATCACATCTAATGATAACACTATTGGAGAAGTAGGGGGACTTGTTAGTGAATGAAAACTTGTCTAAAAGAGAAAACAAAATCCTTTACAATTTAGACTAGACCTTCAGACTGATGGGGTCAGGTCTGTTCTTGTAACAGTGTAGTTATGGGAATCAAAACTGGATGAGTAGCACAGTCCAGAGTCTTTCAACTGTTGAAAACAGTGGATCAAACAGTTATGAAGTCAACCTTATTATAAGCATAGATGAGTCTAAAATGTCCATGGCTTTCTTTAGGCAGAGAAAGATAAATTAAAGTTTCTCCCAGAGTAATAGTTCAAAAAACAATTTCAATGGAAAAAGTGTAATTCTATGAGATAACACACACACTCCACAAACACTCATACACATACACACTCACTCACACACATACTCACTCTCTCTCTCTCTCTCTCTCTCTCTCTCTCTCTCTCTCATACACACTTGCTCTTTCACACATACATACAGTCTCATACACACTCATTCACACTCTCACACTCACAAACTCACATACACTCTTCTCTCACACATACTCATTCACATACACATACATTCACTCATATACACATACACTTACACACACTCTCTCTCTAACACACACACACTATAAATGCCTCCTTTCTAAGTTTATAATTTGGGGTTCTACAAAAACGTGATTGCAGACATGGAATATTTTCATTATCCCAGATACATCCCTTCAACCTCTTTGCATTTGCTCATTCTTTCATGCCATTATGGGAACCAGTGATTTGTTTCTTGTGATTAGATTTATGCTTCTTAAAAACGATGATAGGTGTAGAAGCAATATTTTGCAACTTCTGTGTCCAGCTTAGTTCATTTAATTCAAAACATTTGACACTCATGCATGTTATTGTGCCTTCATTTTCATTGCTTTTTATTTTTACATGAATTTACCAAATTTTATGTATCCATTTAGAAGCTGATGAAAATTTTAATTGGATTTACTTTTCTTTGTATGTTCAAGAATGTTCTAGGAACATTCAAGGACAGCTCTTTGGAAAGACTTATCGTTCTATTTCCTTTCTGTAAATATTTGGGACTGGAATTCTGGATTGTCTGGTAAGAATGCATTTAACCTAGTGAGAATTTGTTAATCTTAGTTCGGGAGTGTTGCATCATGTGGTATACCAGTAGGAGCACAGAAGCTTTGCTCTGCTCTTCCCCAGCATGTGAGTCATTAAGTTTCAGCTATCCATGTAGGCCGTGGTTTATCACTATAACTTTAATTTGCATTTCTCTGATTGTGTGTGTTCTTAATTCTTTCTGTGTACTTATTTTCACTTCTTAATCTTCAATTATCACTTCAAACATTTTGCTCATTAAAAAAATAGAATCTGTGACTGGAGAATTGGATCAATGGTTAAGGAGCACTTTATGCTCTTATAGAGGGCTTGAGTGTGATTCCTAGCACCCTATGGCAGATCATAACAGTCTGTAACTTCAGTTCCAGGGGATCTAGTAACATTTACTGACCTCTGCAGACCCAGACATGCATGTGGTTCACATACATACATACAGGCAAAAAAATCATAAAAATTAAATAACAAACCTAAAACATACATAGACTCAAGCCAGGTACATTAATAGTAAATACCTTTATTCCATCATTTAAGACTTAAGACTGGTGGATCTCTGTGAGTTTGAGGCTGGCCTGATGAACAGAGGGAAACCCTGTTCCAAAAAAGAATCACTTATCATTATTGATCTTTAGAAATCTTTATTTAGTCTACAAATTCTCTATCAATTGGGTATGTAATTATATATAACAATTATTTTACAAATAAATATAACATAGCAGTGTTTTTTCATTCTTATAACTATACTATCTGACAAACAATTTTACTGGCAGTCAATTTGTCAATATTTTCTTTATTGTATTATTTTTTCTAACATCAGAAATTTGTGCCTCTCTCAAGATTACAAACGTCTCCAATGTTTCCTTTGATATTCTTGAAGGTTTAGATCTAATGTTTAAAGCTATGATCCTTGAAAAAGTCATATTTGAATATGGCATGAGGTGAGGCTTGAGGTTTGATTTTGAAATATGCACATCCAGGTGTTCTCTAGCATACGGTGAAGAGATTGTCAGTTCTTCACTGGATAGTCTGTGTATTTGCTGAGAATGACTTACATGCATATATGTATCTATCTCTTGACTTACAAAATTGCCTCAATGATCTATTTGTCTATGCTTACTTTTAATATCCCACTTTTATTGTAAGTAGCTTTTTTCTAAGAACTGAAAATAAGTAAATAATCTTACTTTAGAAATGTTGTTTGAGGGAAGGGGTGACATATGACTTTAATCCCAGACCTTGAGAGACACAGAGGCAGGCAGATTTTATGAGTTCAAGGCCAGCCTGGTCTACAAAACAAGTTCCAAGACAATTAGAGCTGTTACACAGAGAAAACCTGCCTGAAAAAAACAGACAAACAAACAAACAAAGAAACAAATAAAATAAAAATTCTTATTTGCTATTTTTCCAGATATGTGTCGGTATTTAAACTTTTTGATCAATTTCTAGGAAATAAGCCACAAAACAGAAAAAAAAATCTGTTTTAGTTTTAATTGTAATCACAATGAATCTATGGATCAGTTTAATTAATGTAATTTTAGAGATTTTATATCTTACCATTTTCACTTATTTAACTTTTAAAACCTTTGTCTATAGTAATTGTACTTTTCAGTGTAAAGACATACACATATTTGGTTATATTTATTTTTATTTTCCTATTTGAGAAGGTCTCATGAGTACAATTATTTTAAAATTTCTAACTCTAGTTACATTTTCATAGTAGAAAATTTTTTTATGTTCTTTTCTCTACTGACACATAAGTTCTCTTTTATTTATAAATTCTTCAGGCTTCTCTGCAACAAACATGGTATTAACAAATAAAAGCTATGTGACTCTGTCCTTCCTTGTTCACATAGTATTCATGTCTTCCCTTTGGTTTGCAGCACAGGCTAAGTCCTTTGGTTGAATGTTGAATAAAAATGATAAAGGAGGAGATGGGTTAGAGGGTAAACATAGTTGTGGCACAATACTGAGGATCTGATTTTATGCCTAGAACACATGGTGGGAAGAGAACCAGTCATGTGATTCTTCACCTCTTACACACCACACACACACACACACACACACACACACACACACACACACACACACACAGACAATAGCATATGTATATATGACTATCCTTTGGCAGGAAAATCTTTCACAGAAAACTGAAGGGCATCTTCAACTTAATTTATGTGGAAAAAAAACTACATGAAAGTAGTGTATATGGTCTTGGGAAGACAATGAATATACATATGACTGATACACTGCCTAAAACCAATAAACTGCATTGCAGTGTGAGCTGACACATGTATTTAAAACAATGTGTCACACAAAGTAGGATGGAAATATTAAAAGAACAGTCACTAGATGAAGGTTTATTGTGTTCTGAGTTCTTTATGTTCTGTCACCAATATATATATACATATATATATAAATTTGGAAATGAATGTCTTGTATGAAAGATAATTACCAAGATCTTTAATGCTTGTTACCTAACTTTAGGTATGATAATTTCAAATTCAGCTTTTTATCACCAATTACAAAAGTTTTAACTCAGGATACATTTCTCATGGTGAGCTCAATGATGTAAAAACAATATCTAATTTAGAAAACTTCATTTAGTTATTTCAGACAACAGTGGATGAATTTCCTGTTATTCTTAAATAACTTGCCCTCCATTATAAATGCTTTACAATATTAAAGAATATTCAGAAATCCTCATGATTTGTTAATATAATTTCAGTAATATTACTATTATAATATAGAAATAATTTGTTAATATAATTTCAGTAATATTACTATTATAATATAGAAATATTTTGATGGGCTTGAGTGCATATTGACGTTTTGCTATAATTTTTCAAATTTACAAGAAATATGGCACCCAATAGTATGTGCCAATTTTCTTAATATTATCAACAGTGAATTTGAAATATTATATTTCTGGTTGGCGAGATGAGTCAGGGAGTGACGCTGTTTTCTTTCAAAGCTGGCAAGCTGAGTCAACCTCTGGGTCCAACACATTGGAAGGGGAGCATAAACTTCTGCAAGTTGTCCTCTGATCCCACGTGTGTGCCATGAATGGTGTGTGCATGCATGTACACACAAATATATAAATTTAAAGGTTTATTTCAAAATTATCACACTGAAACACTGATTATACTGTTATATAAAAAGGTTGCTTTTTAAAACGTTAATAAACCATATTTCCTTCACTTTTTTTAGCAAATGAATGTGTCCAAATCAATACAGATGTTTTAGAAGATGTAAAATTACAATATATCTTTGTCAGAGCTTCTTTAGAGTTAGTAAAAGAAACATTAAGTGGAATTCACAACACTCTCCCTCTACCCAACTCTGAGTCTTTTTTTTTTCAATCACAAGAATGAGAAAAACAGAGCATATGAGAAGCAATCTTGAAAAAAAAATCCAGCGTACAAGAAAAATTCAATACTCATGATTTTTAAGAGATTCGGTTTACAAACAGAAGCTGCAGCATTATTGAACACAATGGAAAAGAATAAAGATTCACAGTTAAGATTAACCATCACAAAAGAAAAAGGGTTTCATGGCTTATTTAAAATGTTGTTACTAGGAAAAATCCACCAAAAATGTAAGGGGAACTATTATCTTTAATTGAATATGTGAAATTGAGTGAATGATTTCAAATTTGGATTCTTTATAGTTTCTGTGGATCAGTCAGATGAAAATATTTAAAAGGTTCCCAGACTCACAATATGAAATGGGAATATGTAAATATCACTAACACTAATATATGCATATCTGTGGCAGGACTTATATTTTATAATTTTGGGCCCCTCACGTACATGGTTTATTTAACCAGGGATAAGAAATCGTGTTTGAATGAACAACACATAGATTATCACATTTGTGTACACAAGGGCTCACATTCAATGACAGGAAACACCAGAAATCTTGTTTTCTTCTTATCGAATTATGAAAAATGTCTCATGCATCTTCTAAACCAGTTCTCATTTCGTCCCCAGTGCCCTTCACACTTGGTTAAATAAGGGCCAGAGAGATGACTCAGTGGCTGAGAGCATTTAGTGTTCTAGCAGAGCACCCAGGTTGGGTTCCTACCATGTGAGAGGCAGCTCAAAACCATCTGTAATTCCAATTCCTAGGGTTCCAGTGCCCCTTCTGGAACAGTAGATGCACATAAATCCATTTAGGCTATCACTCATATACATAAAATAAAAATAATAAGGTTTAAAAAACAAACAATCAGAAGGCTTTAGGGCCCTTTTTAGGATTCATTCAATATTAGAATCTAAAAATGACGAAAAGTTAAAGTATTAATTCATTAAAATGTTTATAAATGATTTATATATTTTTATAAATAGTATCATATTAAAGAAGAATTTTATTTTGAGAAAAAGTAATTGGTTCACATTTTCATGTTTCTTTAATAACTGGAGTAATAGAAGGTATAGTCAATCTCAATTGTTTCATTTGTAAACTTTAAAATACATTCATTTGCCATAATTTCCTTAAGGATACAAAGACAGAGAAAGTAATGTCCAACTGTGGCTGCATTTCACTTCAATTACACACTATTTTCATTTTATCCTTATGATCATGCTGTTGTTTTACATTAGAGTTTTAATAATTTGCCAAGACGATCAGTGTAAAGTATAACCTAAAGTGGACCTTTTTAACAGCACATGTATTATTCACCAATTTCTGATATTGGGATATTAGGATTTATGTGTTGAAGTATTTAAACATAAAAATGATAGAATTTTATTGGCTTTGTGTTGTAGCACAACTGTAACTTATATATTGAAAATGCTATTTTTCTCTATGAATTAGTTATATCCCTTTAGCGGTGTCCAGTGGCATGACCACATATTCCAGGCTCTGTTTTGTGATAGTCTGCTATTTAAAGATGCAGGACTTTATTTATCAAAGAACTGCTCATTGGCTGTGCAACACACACCAAGTTCAAGTCCACTTGGCATATATCAAGAGACTGAGTTTTTCCTTGGGCTCCATCCATGGCAATTGCATCCTCAAGAACAAATAGAGCTATATTGAATACATTTATAGCAATATGCAGGTCAATTGCTGTGGGAAGCTCAAAGACATGTTAGATTCTGTTTTTTCTTTTTATTTTTAACTGAACATTGTTTCCTGTATATTTTAACTGTAAACCATGTGCTTATTTTCCTACTTTGCGATATATTGGCAACCACTTTAACTTCTAGAGAGGAGAAGCTGAAAATTTTATATATATTTGCCCATCATATACAGTATACATACAGCAGAACAAAGTACGAATATATAGAAATAACATCTAAAAAGGTCCCATACAAACATACATGTACGTGACCGTGATGACTCCCAGTACTTCCTTCAAACTGCTGAGCGCGTACAGACAATACTGCTCACAGAGGGGTTCATAATTCTGCTTCTGAAAGACAATGTTTCATGACTTTTAGAAAAAAAGATATTTATAAAGTGATATTTTACTACCTCTACATTTAACATGCATAGGCCACATCTAAACATCTAAAGAGACCCGATATTTCAAGTAAGGACTGTTGTCCACTGTGTACACAGCAGTCCAGTAAACAGCACACGTGTAACAAGAGTAAAGAAGATGCCTTTCTTGGGTGTTCTAATCATTGTATTGTGTATGCATTTTTTCATTTCTTGCCTCCTAACCGTGTGTGTATGTATGTGTGTGTGTGTGTGTGTGTGTATGTGTGTGTGTGTGTGTGTGTGTGTGTATGTGTCTGACAATGCCACGTACTTTTGGAAATATCTTTCTAGTTAAAGTGCCTGACATATTTTATAAACAGTAGTAAAACCACACATTATGAAAAAACATTTTTCTTAGGATTCGTTTGAAATATTGTTTGGAGAGAAACAGTCAGACCTCTTCTGAGTTGACCACAATGTGTTTATGCCCTGATTCCCAGGAGAAGGAAATGTAGAACGGAAAGTCACTGTGTTCTATGGATTGAAAAGACACCACTGTACCATTGTGTTTAGTTTTGTTGTGTATATAGTGTATATAAAGGGCAAAGGAGTCCTAATTTACAGCATTTAGTCACTCTAGATGTTAAAGAGGTTGACAGTGTATGACAAAGTAGGGGTAGTAGAACAGTATTTTGTACTTTTTGTGTTAAATATTTTTCTTAGTTTTCAATCATTAGATTCTATTTTCTTAAAAAGCTTTAAGTATAGTAGAAACACAGGCAAATAGAAGATAATTGTGAAGATGTATCAGATTTAGCTAGTGACTAGGGGTGCAGAAGTACATATAATTATTCTTTGGATATCTAGTCATTGGAGTCATGCATTCTGCATGAGGAAGTTAGTGGAAGCATTTGGCCTGGCATTTTAGAGAAAGATGGACACTCCTGGGTAGGAATGAACTCTGTGAGGTATATTCAGAAGTTGGCTAGAATCTAGGCACTGAACAGTTGAGTTCAGTGAGCTAGGAAGCCTGGATATGTACGTAATGGTGTGTGTAGTTAGGGTGGGGTGGAATAATTAACACTGATAAATCATTGAAAGGTTCTCAAATCCTGGGAAACAGATCTCTATTTGTGGGAGCTTTAGGGTTTTAAAATGTAACTTCAGGCTGCTTTCTCTCCCTACTGATTTAGTCTCTCTGATCTTGGATGCTGCTTGATGGAGAATAACCAGTGTGGATCCTTTTTCTTCAGCCTCCCCTGGATGTGAAGTTATAAAGAACAGAGACAATAAGATATAAAAATCCTTCACTAGCCTAGTTCAGTTTCCAAAGCTTGATTTAATTACTTTACCAGTCCCCTAGTAATAATGCATGTGTTGCCTCTCTTAATCCATCCCTGTCTCAGATGCTTGCACTCTCTGAAGCCCTGTTTTATGGATTACAAACTTAATTGTAGAGAAGTAGGTGGCAGGGGTGGGATTTAGAGACACTGTTAAACATCACACTTTTTTTTCCTCCTGCAACTTTGTGCCTATGTCTCCTATTACTGCCATTTTATGATTAAGGGAGCCGGCATTTGGGAAATCAACTCATTTGCCTTTAGTTTTACACTTTCACAGATGCACAGCTAGGATCTTAGAATCTGTTTTTGTGTCCCTCAAAATCTTTGTTCTTCCCTTTACATCATACCATAGACTTATTTTGAAGTGGTTTTCCTGAGAACATGACAGTTCTCCCACCTTCAAGAATAAAATTGAAATGAAAAAAAAAATGTGTTCTGCTCTGAGGGTAAATAAGGATAGCAATTGGTACTTACATAATTTAATACCCTTGCAGACATTTGTGTGCATCTTCAAATTAAGTAAAGCTATTGTGTGATGTCTTCCAAGCAGAAGACTAAATGCTTGGCCATAAGAGTTTTCCTTTCTATGGTACAAATAGCTTTTATTTTTACTTACAGTAAGAGGTCTAGGTTCAGGATTTCGGTGCATTGGACACGGTCTGTTTAGGAAAAATGTGGGGGTATTGAGCACGCATGTCCACACAGTACACATATACATGGCCAATTTTTCAATTTTGATTAAAGAACTCAGATGTTAGCCAAGCTTGGTGGTATACACCTGTGATTCTAGCTCTCGTGAGGCTATGGAAGAAGGATCATGAGCTCCAGGTCAGCCTGAGATATTGCATGACTCTGTCTTAAAAATCCACAAAGCAGAATGGATAGCAAGACGACTTAGTGGGAAGAGGCCCTTGCTGTCAAGCTGTCAATCTGAGTTAGATCTCTGGAACCCACGTGGCTAACAACTGCGCCCCACAAGTTGATGCTCCCATGCACGCTGTGTCATTTGTACCCTACTCCCAAATAAACGACTTAGAAAACAACAACACAAAGCAAACAACCTAAAGTATTGCACACACAGCATCTCCCTAAAACAATCAGCAAAGCAAACAACAGCAATGAAAACAGTTTGAAGAACTCGGGTAGTGATCACATACCAGTAGCGATTACACAGCACCCATTGTCTGTTTTCTGACCTGCTTGGTTGAGGTAGTGTCCTGCAGTGGTGGAACGAACGCTTGCTCACTAAAGGCAGAGCTCATTGTTTTCTTTTCCGGATACAGGGCCATGACAAGTCAGATAGCCTTGCTGTTCTTCAAATTCCTACCCATTTAAATGTGAATTACACATATTTTATTATCATTATTACAGTATGACATGAGAAATACTGAAGCAGATGGAGATAATAAGCAATGAGAGAAAAATATGAGAATAATTTTAGTAGTTAGGTGAAAAGTAACTACATGTGAATGGGACCATGACAATGAAGACATGGATTCTACTGAGGTTCAATGTGCATTCTTCCAACATTATAGTAGATTTGCATTAGTTTGGTGCTCACTCAATTGAAATTTACATAGTTTGGATGTGAACTGAGCAAAGTTCACTCTTAAACCACATACGTCACTAGTGTTTCATAAGCACATTAATTTTGCAATCTCACCACCCAAGATCATTTGACCTAATTAGAAAACACAAACACAAACAAGCTCTCCTAGGTCCCTGTAGTATGTAGTTGTACACAATTACATACTCAAATTTTCCCAAAAGTGAATCTGTTTAGAAATGCTTTTGCAGAATCATAGGACTTGGAAGCATCAAAACTAAACAAATTATCCGTCTTCACAGACGAAGAAACTGAATGTCAGGAAGGTTAGGACGATTGTCTGGAAACTCACAATTGGCTAAGATTCATATATTTTTATTGTTTCTTATACTGTTCAAAGCTCTGTTTTACTAAGGTAGGACCAAGACTTTAGAACACTGCAGAGATCAAATGGACTGGGAGAAACTGCATTGCAAAATAAAAAAAGCAGGCTTTTGAATTGTTCCTATTAAAGTGGACTGACTGCTTCAGACACTCATTTAGTGAATACAAGCTTAGAAAGAGCATACTACCCTTTACCCAATTTCAATATCTCCTTTGCTTATAAATATAGACCCATTAAAACTGACCCCTTTATTTTATGGGTCCAGCATTCTTATGTTCGTCTATTTGAAAATAAAAAAAAAACCATCTTTCAAAGGTCATCCAGGTGTAACAGACCAAACTGTTAAGAAAAGTTGAGTCCATGAGCTAGTGAGGAAGCATAGTCAATCAGACAGACTTGCACTTTAATGCATTTGAATATCATAAATATCTTTGTTCCTCTTTATCTGTTTTTCTGTCTCTGCCTGTCACTCCCCCATCTCCCCCCCCCCCGCATATTCTGATAGTGATAGAGAAGAAGGGATGGAGGGATCTTAATATAGCCTTAGTCTTTAAAACAGAAGGTTTAATAAGTAAAAGAGCAGACTATCACATTGCACATGGGTTCAGATCTAAGACATGACTAGTTCTGCTCTAAGATCTATACATAGAAACTAGAGGGAGTGGTTTCTGAAATTGTACCAGTAAATGACATAGTTTTCGCAAAATGATCCAATCAATTCAAATTTTTAATCCAAATTATAAATGTAGACTGTATTGAAGATATGTAAAGGAATAAATTAAACATGAATCTGGCTTGCTGGCTTGCTTTTGTTGCTTATTTATTTATTTATTTGTTTGTTTGTTTGTTTATTTATTTAGAGACAACACCTTACTATGTAGCCTAGAATTACTAGAAAATTGTCCTCTTGCCAAAGTCTCACAGATGCTGGAACTATGGATGTGTAAACCTCAGCTCAACAGACAAACCAAACTAGAAACTTCCACTTCAATTTCCATATTTGTAAATTTAACACCTTGCAAGAATGTGAGGATATATTTCATAAATATACTAGTTGCTAATTCATTATAAGTTATAAATTATTAAGTATGGTTACTTTTTAAAATAAATAAGTCCTAAGTTCCTCTACTCTCAATTCATTTTCAGCATAAAGTCAATTTTGGAGATGAGAATATAGTTTTGGACAGTTAGGTTATTAACATCTTATGCACTTTATTAACAGAAGGTGTGTGTGTGTGTGTGTGTGTGTGTGTGTGTGCGCGCGCGCGCTTATGTGTGTGTGATTTTGCCATTTGTTTCTTTGGATGATAGATACTGAATCAAGGATCACATACAGAATAAGCCAAGCCTCTATGCCTGATATCATTAAGGTTCTCTCTAGCCACTGAACGAAGCTATTAATCAGAGTTTCTCTGATGTCTACTAGTCTCTATTTTAAAATTCTAGGTTATTATCATATAAAAAAGGCAAGCCTTAAAAACCAGCCTCCAGTAGGCAAACAAAACAGAACAAACCATATACACTAGAGGAATCTTTGAGCAGACTTTGATAACTTTTGATTCAAGAATTGTTCAGTTCACGTAAGAAACAATAGAATTTCTCTTCCAAACCTAAGAAGCCAACGTAGACAGTAAGTGATTTGCTCAGGGGTAGGGAACAAGGGCAGGTTTAAATATCAGTTTGTGTCTTCAGAAGCTCATTTTGGACCAGTGATTAGCACAGTCCCCTGTTTAGCAGCAAATGCTGAGTGCAAGAAGAAAGCTGTTCCTATATTTCAGCTATACATAAAGTACCTTCATTTTATTCAATACTTTTTAAAGATGACCATTGATCTTTTGGGAGAGCTAATTCAACTTGACTTGATAGGAGTTATAGCCTGGTAAATAAAAGGTGGCCCCATGTTAACAATTGGAGGTGGTGTTAGCTTATATCATATTGTTCAGTGGAACGTTTATCTCCTGTGGTAAATAATAATTCCCACCTTGTGAACTATCTTTATTTTTTGAGAACAAGATAAGCAGTGTGTAGATTTGTTGTTTTCAGTATCCTTGAGACTGCAAGACATTCATTTATGGGAGAAAGGTATAAGTTGGAATGGTTCTTTAGGGGCCCTTAGTGTGAGCAATCTATATCTGTGATCATCACAATAATTAATAATATATATTTTATAATAAATTAGTATTTTAATTAACAAGGGAAAACTGAAGTATTTTTTGCAAGGGTCTAGTGGTAGGATAACAAATTTCAATAAGATATAGTGAGAGAAGATTTTATTGGAAAAATTCAGGGAAATGATTGAAATCTCTAGGGAAAAGTTAATCTAGAAACCAGTATTATTCAAATATTAGGTGATTAAACATGATTAAACATGATTTTTAAAGGTAAGTAAGATTCAATGAACAAAATATAGCATATTTATTTGTACTTCTAGTGTAAATTATGTTTGGGAAAAGTGTTTATCTGTTACTTTAAAGCCATTCCCCAAACAACATCTTTCTGTTTGTGAATGCTACCATGATATGCATCAAGGAAGAATTCGACATGCCAATCATCCATCTAAAATGGTCTCTAAAGAGTATGTCCCGTGCTGCTGGGGTTATATTTAGGAAGTGGTCTCCAGTGCCAATGCGTTCACGTGTATTTACCATTTTCTCTTCTGTAAGGTTCGGTGTGGCTGGCTTTATGTTGAGGTCTTTGATCCATTTGGACTTGAGTTTTGTGCATGGTGATAGATATGGATCTATTTTCATTCTTCTACATGTTGATATCCAGTTATGCCAGCACCACTTATTAGATAGGCTTTCTTTTTTCCATTTGATATTTTTTGCTTCTTTGTCAAGAATCAGGTGTTCAAAGATGTGTGGATTGATATCCAAGTCTTCTACTTGGTTCCATTGGTCCTCCTGTCTGTTCTTATGTCAATACCAGGTTGTTTTGAGTACTGTAGCTCTGCAGTAGAGTTTGAAGTCAGGGATTATAATGCCTCCAGAAGTTCTTTTATTGCTCAGGATTGTTTTGGCTATCCTGGGTCTTTTGCTTTTCCATATGAAGTTAAGTACTGTTCTTTAAAGGTCTGTGAAGAATTTTGCTGGGCATTGTGTTGAATCTGTAGATTGCTTTAGGTAAGATTGCCATTTTTACTATGTTAATTCTGCCTACTCAAGAGCATGGGAGATCTTTCCACTGAGAGAAGCAATTAATAAATGGGACCTCCTGAAACTGAAAACCTTCTGTAAAGCAAAGGACATGCTCAGCAAAACAAAATGACAGCCTACAGAATCAGAAAAGATCTTCACTAAGCCCACATCAGACCAAAGTCTGATCTCCAAAATATACAAAGAACTCAATAAATTGGTCACCAAAAGAACACATAATCCAATAAAAATAATGGAGTACAGACCTAAACAGAGAACTCTCAACAGAAATATCTAAAATGTCTGAAAGACACTTAAGGAAATTTTTAACATTCTTAGTCATCAGAGAAATGCAAATCAAAATAACTCTGAGATTCTATCTACACCTATAAGAATGGCCAAGATAAAAAACACTGATGACAACTTATACTGGAGAGGTTGTGGGGAAAAGGGAACACTTCTGCATTGCATGTGGGTATGCAAGCTGGTCAGTGTGGTGATTTCTCAGAAAATTAGGAAACAACCTTTCTCCAGACCCAGTAATACCACTTTTGGTATATATCCAAAGGATGCTCAACCGTGTCACAAGGATGTGTGCTCAACTATGTTCATAACAGCTTTGTTTGTCATAGCCAGAAACTGGAAACAACCTAAATGCCCCTCGACCAAAGAATGGATAAAGAAAATGTGGTACATTTACACAATGGAGTACTACACAGCAGAAAAAAATAATGACATCTTACATTTTCCAGGAAAATGGATGGAGCTAGAAAACATTATTTTGAGTGACATAACCTAGACACATAAAGACAATTATCACATGTACTAACTCATAGGTGATTTTTAAACATAAAGCAAAGAAAACCAGCCTACAAACTACAATCCCAGAGAATTTAAGACAACAATGAGGACTCTAAGAGAGACTTACATAGATCTAATCTACATGGGAAGTAGAAAAAGACAAGATCTCCTGAGTAAATTAGGAGCATAGGGACCTTGGGGGAGGGTTGAAGAGGGAAAGGGAGAGGCAGGGAGGGGAGCAGAGAAAAATGTAGAGCTCAATAAAAATCAATAAAAAAACAAAACAAAACAAAACCAAAAAGAGTATATCCCTTGTCTTTTCTTTCTTTAATAAATACTTAGGAATACTGGTCTATGCTATACATCTACAACCCCTTACTTCATACTTTCTGCTAGAATATAGTTCCTCTCCTTCCCTTCCCTTACCATCATTTCCTTCATATCTGACTTGCTCATTGTTCTTTGATCCACATATTGGTAAGGACTGCATTTCCTGTTTGCCATGTGATCTCATTGAAATGTCCAAGACACTTCAGTTTCTCTGAGCTCATTCCTGACTTCTTTGGATGATGGTGGCAATGACCCATTTCTGTCCCCTCCAAAAATTAAATATTTGTTAGAGTTTCCCATGGTTCTAAGCCCTGTGCATTTCCTTCCTCATATTTTCCCCTGATGAGTTTAATCACTTTTGTATTTTCAGCTACCTTTCTGCTTTAGTTTGTTTTCTGTTACTGTGATAAACACTAGCAACAAAAAGCTACTTAGGGGTGGTATTTCCTCACATACTTCCAGGTCATAAATCGTAATTGAGAGGAATTAGAACAAGGACACAAGACAAGACTCTATAGTCAGGATCCTGGAGCAGAATCCATGGAAGAATGCTGGTTCCCTACCTAATCAGCCTGTGTATAATACAGCTGCGACCCACTTAACTGGTGATTATGTCAACCACAGTGGGATGGAGCCTCACACAACAATCATTAGTGATGACAATCTCTTATAGACATGGCTTATGGCCTTTCTGATCTGGGAAATCCCTCAGTCGAGACTCTATTTTCCTAGGTGACTTTGAGTTGTGTCAAGATGACAAAAACTATCGGGAATAAAAGCCACTTATGAGTACATATGATATTTGTCTTTCTGGGTCTGAAGAGAGACATGCATGGATCTAATCTACATGGGAAGTAGAAAAAGACAAGATCTCCTGAGTAGATTGGGAGCATGGGGACCATGTGAGAGGGTGGGAGAGGAGGGGAATGGAAGGGAGGGGAGCAGAGAAAAATGTAGAGCTCAATAAAATCAATAAAAAAATAAAAGACCTATCAGAACACTGTTCTATAACAGATGATCACCATATGTCTGAATTAGACAGTTAATTTTAATTAATAAATAATTATTTATTTAACTAGTGTTCCACTTGGATAACAAAAGTACAAAACTAAGTTCCTAAACTCTCTCGCTGCCTATTCATTCCTGAATTTCTCTTCACAGTAAGTGAAATCAAGTACCATGTCTTCGAGTTCAGAATTCCGAGGCTCATTGGTTCCTAGCCCACGGATGTCATTTTACTAATACTGAAATACACTCCAAATCTCTACTCTAAAATACTCCTTCTTGAACTAGAGCTATTAACACCTTTTACTTGGAACATGGAGTTCACATTCTATTTGCCATTCTCTAATTGTCTTCCTTTGTGTCCTCCATTTAGACCATCAATGTTCATTCTCATCATATTTTCCTCCTCCTTAAAGTCAGAGAATTGCTTGGTACAACCTTGGCTTCTTAGCCAGACTTCTTAGCTTCTCATTTCACTTACCCTAAAGATTCTTATTTTCTTTTTTTTTCACCCCACTTCCTTTGCCTCTGGCTTTAGTGTACTGTCGTCCTTCAAATCGATTGTGCTATATCGTGCCTTTGTTGTAACACCTTTTATTCCTTCTGCCAAAGAATCCCCCTCCTGTCTGAAATGCCACCTTTTCTGCATCATTTTTAAAAACCAGTTCAAGGGTCAGTTCCAGCAAGCTTTCACTGACATTAGATCATCCTCATTAGTGCTAATCTGATTTCTATGCTCCACCTGCATGGCCCTTAATCAGTTGGCAGCACATATTGTACTGCAATCAAATTGCTAATTTTCTTGTCTACTCCCACCCTAGACTGTAATTTTCTTGAGGGCAGGAGTCATGACTTATTTGACTTTGTATTCTCAGGGCTTCAAGCAGGGCTTAGCTAAATAGTGTTCAATAAATGATTCTTGATGAGTGAAAAAATTAATTAGTGGGCTTTTGAAATAAAGGATTCTATTTGAATTTTTCCATTGGTCAGGAATGGAAGCGAAAAATTACATACTATTTAATATTTGGTTTAGTGTTAAGTTTAGTATCATGTAAGAGGTATCATTAGAGGGAGATGACAATGACTACTTAAAAAATAATAGTCATTTGGGACCTAATTTTAAATCTCTATGAAACCTGACAACATTGCTGTAACGCCAACAATATTGACTTAGATATTTTCAAATGAGATGAATCTTTGGGTGCTTAGAAACATAAGCACATCTGGTTTCATATAGAGTGTAATGATTGACTGCATTTTTCTTTTTCTATTAAGATATTCTGGCATCATGCACACACAGGATAAATAGTAGCAAAGGTTAGAAATATTTAAAGGACCCCAATATATAATGAGAGGGATGCACAAACATCCAGATCACAATTATAGACTCATAATATTGACACACATAATTAATGAATGACCTTGCCCAAATTACAGGATAGCCTGAATATATCAAGCATAAGAAGTGGAAATGCTTTTGCTTCTTTGTTCAGCAGGCTACGTTTACAAATTCCAGGACATTTTTGATCCTTGTTTTTGAGGGTTATGTTTACACATCGTTTCAGAAACTTAAAATAGGCTAGAATTTCAATAGGTGCACAGTTATAAAGATGTTGCACTTTTCCAATTAGTGGTAGGACACACGAGCACACAAGAGATATTTCTGATTTAATATGTAGTATATTTTATGGAAAGATTTCTAGACTCTGATTTAAAAAAAAAAAAGATCACAGCCTTAGTGGTCTTTTATGTTGCTTGTACCAAGTAGAGAGGGGCTTGGTGTTGGTAATGCTCAGTTTGTGCTGAGCCACTAGTCCTTTGTATCCAGAGCTTGCATTAGCCTTCTGGCGGAGGTTAACATTGACAACCCGTGCACTTCTGTTTAAGGAATGTATACCCATATTGGACACTTTGGTCCTTGAGTGGAGTTTAGCATTTGCAAGGCTTCATTCATTCCACTCAGGGAAAGGAAGTGGGTCAGTGCCCAGGTGTCCCTGTTTCTGCTCGCAGTTTTTAGTGTTCCAGAGAACCCATTTCCGCAGGTGCACAAATGGGACTCACTTCGTCCCCGTCTGCATCTTTTATTCTGTTTCTCGCTTTGTTCTCATGAATAGAGTTTTTGAATCATGGGTGCCTTTTGAGGAGAAAAAAAAAGAGACTCACTATTTAGTGAATTTTAGTGTATTGTGAGGATAGGGTCTTTATGATACTAAATAGCTTTTAATTCTGGAAAACAAATGATTCATCGGAATCTTGATAATAACATGCCTTCTCTTGTATATAACAACGATGACAATAATCACTCAATTACTTCCTTAGAAGAAATTCTTAGATGTGCAATTTCTGCCTTTAAGATTTTTAATAGATATTATAAAATTACTCTTAAAGTTACTTAGATTCTCATACATGCAGCAAAGTTGGTTTTATTATTTTTCATCTTTATCACCATTAATGATAAAATTTGTTTTTTTTTTTAGTTTTCACATTTTTTAATTTAAAATAAGCCTGCAAGTATTTAAATACTAATGTGGCAATTTAATTTATTCTTTGTAAGGAGCTTGCCCATGCCTAATTTTCTTTTGGGGTATTCTCCTTTTCTTCTGGCTGTGTATGAATCAGTTTTAGAGTGGGTATATCAACAAATTTTGTCTGGCATGTATTACAGAAACTGACTTCTCTAATTCATATTTTCATATTTGATAGTGCCTGTTTTACAGCCACTTAAACAAATTAGTAGAGAACACTGTGCAGTCCTTCCCTGTTTTCGCCTGGTGTTTAATCACTAGGAACAGGTGTCAACAGTTGCATAAGAAAATCTGTGATGAAAAGACTGAATTTTTCCCAAAACATTACCTTTTAGCAGGACTTTTTGCTTCTTGCACCCTGGAATCTCCTCTAAATTATTTGGATTCTGAATGCCTCAATTTGAAAGTCAAATGATGCAAATTTATTACAGTATAATGGATTAAGTCGAGGTGAATACTGTTTTTCAATTATAAGATTCTACTTCTCCACCTATTAGAATTATTACCGTAATAAAGTCTGATCAACACACACACCTGCATACACACTCACACCTGCGCACTCACACACACATACACACAAATGCACACACAAGCATACAGACAGATGCCCTAGGATACTCAGATTTTGGTAAGAAGCTGTTTTGTGTATACTCACTTGTGCTTTTGTGGGCTAGTGTCTGACTGGGTTCTCTTATGAGATATGGCTACTCTTAAGTTCACTCCAAGAGCTGGGATAGGCAGCCTTCTGTTTTTAGTTGTAGACAGAAATTCAAGTAGGTGTACACACTAGCCTGTATCTGATGCCTGTGTTAGCAGTTGTGCTCAGAGGGAGGCAAGCAGTTTTTCTGTGACCCAGTGAGGTGGCTGCAGCTTTTACATTCACCACTAGATACTTTCACCCCACTCCTATTTTTCACTCTCCAGCTGGTATTCAACAATTCCTGCTTTAAGAATGGCTACTAAATATGTTTCAACTTTCAGTAGTAAGGAAGCCTTCCTCTCACTGCCATTGCGTCTAGGAGTGCAGGTCAATAAACACTTTAGTACACAACCTGATGGGTTTATCATCATTATGTACTGCTTGCAGTTTGACGTGTGAACCATATAAAACAATTATGCTTTTATGATTATTGTGTGTTTGTATTACAACTTATTATGAGGCAAATGTTTTAAATGTTAATTCATTTTCACTTTATATTCTAAGACCTGAAATTGACATCTAGCCTTTTAAATTTCTACGTAACCAGTGTCTAAGGTTATTTATAGAAACAAATCATCAATTTTATTTATTTCTTCAAATGTCACTTTAATTGTCTACTTCTTTATTACATTTTCTGACGAGGTTTTTGAATTCTTGCTAAGACTTTTTGTACAGCAGTATCTCAACTGCATACTATATTTTACTGTCTTTCAGGGAAATATCTACTACTAATCTATATTTCAAATTTTCCTTGCTTTTTACCCTATAGTTGACTGCATTTGGTAAAAATACCACCCAAAAATGAATTAATGCTTTACTTAGTAATAGACTAACTCTTGAGATCAACTGGAGACACTATTGTCTATCTAAGGAGTGTGATATAAAATGTATGTTACTTATTCAACTCATGTGTGATTCTCAACAATATATTATTTTAATATAATTATAGAAACCTCATAATTTTTGTACATTTTATGTTGACTGCTACTGTTAATGGGATATTCCCCTACAATAGTTTAAGAACAATTGTTATTAAAGCGGGAATTTTAAGCAGGGCTTTTATTTTTTAAGTTCTTCCAGAAGAACAAAAAACAGAAAGAACAAAAAAGAAAAAAAAAGTTCTTCCAGAGAATTTAAATGAACAAATTAGTTTTTCATGTACCTAGTTGTGCATAAAAGTGATTATATTTTTGTCCTGTCCACACATTTGTGTCTGTTTTGTTTAGAACACCAGACAGAGACTGAATGTTGGCTGCAGCACTGGGCATCTTTGTTTTGACCTAAACATCAATGTTATTCTTTTGTGTAATGCTCACAATCACTAATATTTCCTGTTTATTATGCTAGAAATTACTTCCAATTCAGTTTCTCTTGGAACATGATACTATATAGTTTTTCAATGACTTTTTTTTGCCATCTAATGGTATGTGTATGTGTAGATATTTGTGTGTGTGTATATATGTAGATTTTTTTTTGTGTGTAGATATTTTGGCCATTCTAGGAACTGAGCTTCAGACTTTACACATTTTAGGAAATATTTCTGTCACTGAGTTATATTTCAAGCCCATAACATTGTATATTTTTTAGTTTATTTGTATTTATTGTAAATTTTTCTAATATTTAACTATGCTTTCATTTGTGGGATCCAACTCCTTTGATGTGGTATATTTTCAATATAATGCTACATTTAAAGTTCTTTGAGTTCAGGTGTATTCCCTGCTTTCTCCTCTATCAATATCGTCAGGTATTACAATCAAATCCTTGATCTGTTTGGAGTTGATTTTGTGATCATCTTATTCTTATTTTTTGACCTGTATCTATTCAGATCTATTCAGTTAACCAGTACCATTTGTTGAAGAATCTTTTTCTCCAATAATAATTGTTGTGCTCTTTAAAAAAAAAAATCAGATGGCTGTAGAAGCATAGCTTTATATATGAGTCCTCAATTCTATTAATTTTTCAGTGAGTCCATTCTTATAACAATACAATGCTGTTTTTTTTAATCACTATAGCTCTGTAGTTTTAAGATGGAATGGTGATACTTCTAGGAGGTTATCTACTTATTAACTATTATTAATCAATATGCTTTTGACTTCTTTTGGTATTTTATGCTTCCATATGAAATTTAAGATTATTTTTGTTTCTCTGAAGAATTGTTTTAGAAATTTGACATAGATTTCACTGGTCTTGTAGATTTCTTTTGGTAGAATGCCATTTTCATATTATTAATTTTGCCAATCCATGAGCACTGGATTTTCTGATATTCTCAATTATTTCCTTTACTTTGTGTCTTAAAAGGTTTCATTCTTCAAAATTTTCACCTCCTTGGTTATGTTAATCCCAAGGTATTTCATTTCATTTTTGAAGCTGCTTAAATGTATTGTATCTCTAGTTTCTTTTTCAGCATGCTTCTCCTCTGTGTATAGGACGGCTACTGATTTTTATGTGTTAATTTTGTATCCTACTCTTTTGCTGAATGTGTTATCAGCTGTAGGAGATTTCTGGCAGGGTCTCTCATGTATTTTCTGTAAAGATTCATATCATCTACAAATGAGTAAGCTCTCCCCCTCCTATTTGTATCTGCTTTGTTATTTTTCTTAGCTATGTCTAGGGTTCAACTACTATATTAAAGAGGAGAGTGGATATCCTAGTTCTGTCCCTGATTTAGTGGATGCTGTGAAGTTACTTGTCTTTTGTTTTGTAAGATGTACGTTGCCTCTATTATGCTGTGCACCCTGTATCTCTAGAATTTTATCTATAATAAAAATTTTAGCTGAAGGGATATTGGATTTTGTGAAAGGTTTTTCTATTTTGCACATAATGAGATGATCATGTGGTTTCTGTCTTTCAGTCTCTTTTTTACATATATTTATTTTCATATGTTGAAACATTACTACATCACTTGATGTTGTGGGTAATATTTTTGATTGGTTCTTCTATTTTGTTTGCAAGTATTTTATTGAGAGTTTTTGCTTTAATGTCTATCTGACATATTGGCCTATAATTTTGATTTTATGTTGAATCTTTTTCTGGGTTTGTTTTCAGGGTAATGGTGGCTTTGTAAACATTATTTGGGAATATTAATTTATTTTCTGGAGTAATTTAAGGAGAATTGATGTTAGTTCTTCTTTGAAAATATGATAGAATTCTGTATTGAATGTATTGGGTCTTGTGTTTTTCCAGTAAGGAGAATTTTAATTACTGCTTCTATATCCCCAGATGTTATGGGTGAATTTAAATCATTTATTTAATCTTGATTTAGGTTTAGTATAACATATATATACATTTATTTTAAATTTTCCAGTTTGGTGGAATATAAATGTTTTACTTTTAAAAATGTTAGATTTTATGGTGTATGGGTGTTTTGCCCATATATATGTCTGTGTATCACATGTGACCTGGTATTCCTAGAGGTTGGAACAGGGTGATGGAGTCCCTAGAAATAAAATTAGAGACAGTTGTGGGCACCATGTGGTTGATGGGAATGGAACTCTGTTATTCTGGAAAAGCACTATGTGCTTTTAACCTGAGTCATCTCTTCATCCTCAGAATACAGATTGTTAAAGAATGTTTTAATGATTCTATGATTTTCCTTGGTGTCTGTTATTATGTCTTCCATTTCATCTCTGAATCAAGTTAGATGTTCTCTTTCATTTGGTTAATTTGGCTAAAGGTTTGCCAATCTTGTTAATATTTTGGAAGAAAAAACTATTAATTAGGCTGATTCTTTGTATCATTTTTACATTCATATTTCATTAATTTCAGCCCAAAGCTTGATTATCTTTCCTAATCATCTCTTTTTGGTTATTTTTTGTTCATTTTTCAAGGTGCATCACTAAGTTATTAATGTGAGATCTCTCCAGGTATTTGTAAACATAGATTCTTAATGCAGTAAATTTTCCAATTACAATAACTTCAGTGTGTCCCAAAGGTTTGGTAATATGTTGTCTTCATTTTCATTTAGTCCCTGAATATTTTAAGTTACTTGATATTGAGTAAATAATTGAAGAAATTTCTGTCTTTTCATTTAGAAATGGAACTTATAGCTATTTTCTATTTTTAATCTTTTCCTTAGTAAGTAAATTTTTTAATTAGAAAGAGACATTGTTCCTTAACAAACAAGATTGGTATGACCAGGATACAAATGTGAAAAAATAAATTTGTTATTGTTGGTATGATTTTAATTTATGTATGTGTGTACATCCATGTAAATTCATGCCACTTATGTGTGAATGTTTTCAGAGACCATAAAAGGGGGCAGAGTCCCTGGACCTGGCCTTATAGTTATTTGTTAGCTTCTGAAAGTGGATGCTGGGAACTGAACTGGCGTCATGCAGAAAAACAGGAGATAATCTTAATCCTTGAGCCATTTTCCAGCTCTTCAAGAAAAATAAATCAATGAAGTAAAATAAAAAATATAGCTAACCATTCTTTTATTTTAAACAAGTTAAAGTCATCAAATTAGTTAGTATAAAGTTCTCTTTAAAGTTTCTCTTTCTTTTAGTTCATCAGAAAGGATATTCCTTTTATAGTTGAGTTCATGAAGGAAGAGAAGAAACTTCACTGGGATGATCTGAATATGTTGGTGTTTGATCGGATATACCTTTAAAATAAATGAACATTTCTGCATTGCTTAACATCTTCTCCGTGTATTTGTGTGTGTGTGTGGGCAGATGGATGTAGCATGAGGGCCAGCTTGTTGGGGTTTCTGTCCGGCCCGGTACCCCACAGCCAGCAAGCCCCAAAGAAAAATCACATAGAGAGTCTACATTAGGTTATAAATAGATTGGCCCTTTAGCTCAGGCTTCTTATTAGCTCTTGTAGCTTGTATTAACCCATTATTCTTATCTATGTTAGCCACATGGCTCAGTACCTTTCTCAGCGGGGCAGGTCACATCCTGCTTCTTTGGTGGTCCAGACAGGAGTGCTGAGAGAGCTTCCTGCTTCCTAGAATTCTCCTATTCTCGTTGCTCTGCCTCTACTTCCTGCCTGGTTGTCCCACCCATACATCCTGGCTAATGGCGAATCAGCGTTTATTTAAATCATGATTGACTGAATACGGACAATTCTCCTGCACCAGATGCATGCTCATGAGAGTGTGAATATGTACCTGAACACATCCATGGTAAGCCCGGAAGAGAACATCAAGTGTCTGCTGAGTCTTCACTTTGGGACAGTATCATTTACTACATTACCACCCTGAGACAAAGATTTTTACTGAACCAGAAGCTGATTTTTTTGTGTTGGGTCACCTTCCTGGTGGGCTCTGGGAATTCATCTTTTTTTTCATATTCATGGCTGGTGTTGCAGAAACACAGACATTTCTGGCTCTTTATGTGGGTGGTGGAAATCCATCTCACATCTTCATGGTTGCAGGGACGCACCATTCCCATTAAGCCATCTCTGCAACCTGCTGAACTATTATTTTTAAATACATATTTTTCATTACTTTATGATGTAGAAGATGACAATATTTTTTAAAATTTTTTGTCTTCATAATTAATAATCCCAATGCGAAAATACGGTATTTTTCAGTCTCATGTTTCGCATATCTCCGTGTGCTACAGCAGATTTCTTAGGTAGGCACCTGAGGGACACAAACTCTGAAAATGAGGGTCAGTTTTAACAATTGGATTTATAAAGCTCTGCTTGTTATATTTATATTTTTAATATAATAGGCAATTTTTTCTTCCCTATGTTTTAGATGATTTCAAATAAAGAGGATGACTTTACTACTGTATATTATTAAAATTAGAGTAATAATATATTTTACCCATAATTCTCAAGGGGAAGCTCACAAGATACATAATTAAAAACATATATTGAAGACTAAGTTTTTGTAGATTTCCTAACTTTTGCTCTGAGTGGATATCTGAGACACAGTTACATAATTTCTTAATTTTCTTAATGGGTCTTATAGTTTTTACAACAGATGTCCTTTAACAAGTGGTCTTTAATCATCCTTAATTACCTGCCTGTGGTTTCCTATGTTCATAGGCCCAATTAGTTTATTTTAAATTATATTAAACATTTAACATGGTGAAAGAACATGTGATTTTTTTTGCTGCAAACCAAATTTGGTTAATAGCTGCAGACAAAACTTCACAGCTGGCACATTTAACCAGTAATGTTTTCTGTGGCGTTTGCATGCTGAGCAGTCACGATGGGAGTTTGCTGCATGTCTCTCAGCCCCTGGCAGTTCTTCCTGGGTTTACATCTCCCAAACAGGAACTGCACAGCACATCTAATCAAGGGGCAGCTTTTGCAACACTATACCAAGAGAATCCCAGTAAAAAGTCCTTATTGTGTAAACAAGCAACTAAAAACAAATAATAAACCAAAACATCAACAAAATGATTAATATACATATTTAATTGTTTAACTTAGATATGTTATATTGGTAGTTATTTATTAGACATCATAGAAAATCAGAAAAAGATGACAGTGTATCATACTGATATAATGCTTTTAATTTATAAAAATACATATCATTTATCTACAGTTGTCTGACTATTGTGATGATAGTTCATCATTCTAATATTAAATATTATAATCTAAATTTAAGCTTCTGAGTTGTGTCTAAAGTACATGTCTTCTTAATTTTCTGATTTCATCAATTTACTCAATATTATCTTTCTTTTGATACTTCATCATGAGAAATGATGATTTCTCCATATTAGCTTCACATTTATATGACTGCCTAATACTGTCATTGATATTAGTTTTTTCCCTTTACAAATCCATTGCTATCCTGTCCTACTTCCTTCTTGCACAAAAATACAAGTTAAGGGCACTCAGTTATTCTATTTTCCATGCTTAAATATTTTTTTTCTTTTTTTTTATTTTTTTTATTTATTTATTTTTCCATACATTGTTTTGTTTTATTTTTTCCATTCAAGAACATAATTAAAGAAATAAAATTTTTTTTCCTTTCTTCCCCTTCTCCCGGTCCCCTCCC
>PVIU01003629.1:0-14943 GCA_004026605.1 Ondatra zibethicus
TTTAAAAAAAAAGTGTGTGGATGAAGAAACTGCAGCTCTCGTTAGCTAAGTGATGTGTTCCTGATTGTCAATGGTTCAGTCCCAGAGCCAGGACTGTCTATAAATCCAAAGAATCTCAGCAGAATGGGACGTTGAGCCTTCCTGCTTAAAATCAGGACATTGCTCATGGGTAAGTACACTACGTGCTTCCTCACCTCCCTCATAGGGTTAAAGGTGCTGAGGCAGGCATAGCTCAGTGTCTAAAACAGGAGCACTGAGATCCCAAAAAAGAAATGAGCTGTCCTACGGCCTCCACATCTCTAAAAGACCTTAGCCTCCTCACTTGTCCTGACACCATCTATCACTCTCTTCTCTTGAGGAAATGGCCTGGGCATCAGTCTTCTCAAGAGCAGACAGACAATAAAGCAGCTTTGTTAATTACTTGGGAAGTTAATTCGCACACGTGAAGCAAGCGCTCTATCACCTCTCCTAGTATCGTGCTGTCTTGAAGAGAGAGTCGTCTGCTCTAGGAAATGCAGTCTTTGGGATGCTCTCATGTTGATAACATCTGGAAACTTATCCTCCACTCACCCATTTATACCCAAAGTAAGATTATCTTCCAAAGAAGAAAAATAACCTTCAAAGAATACTTAGAAGTCCCTTCAGTAGCTACTCAAAGAATGAATGGAGGGGCTCACGTGGCCACTGTAACCTCATAATTCTGTACTGTGTCCTATCTCACCATCAGCTTCTCCCTGGGGGGGGGTCCCTGAAGAAAAGCACTACCAAAGAAACAAAATGTCCCCAGCATGTCTTTCATTTGTTTTCTTCTATATCAGTAAGTCTTACTGACTTCGTTAATGTACCCATGTTCAGTGATACAGGAGTAATTTTATCCAGCATCCTGGGTGACCAGTTAACAAAGTTTGTCCAGTACTGGCTCAGCATCTATTGACAGGTGCTGGGCTTTCAGTACTGAGCCTGGAACAAATTGCAAACGAATTGTTGTGATCTGCTCATCATTGTGATATTACTGCTCATCCAGAGATGGAGGGAGGTGGAAAGTTGATGCTTCCACCACTCAGAGGCAAGAAAGCACCACTCCTGCTGCTCCCATAAGGTTTTTCTGTGTTTTGTTTTTCTTCTTTACAAAAGGGAAAAATAGGACCTGCACTGTCCTGTCTCTTTCAGTTTTCATGCCATATGGTCTGAACAGAGAGACGTTATTGTTATTTTATAATTATATGCTGTCTAACAAACTATAGAAGAATATAAATAATTGTCAAAACTGCAACCAAGAGACTCATTTTTCTGGAATACTGGAACCAAAATTTTGTATAACATAGTGCGAAATATGATGCTTAGAGACAAAGCTCAAAAATAGATGGACTAATGAAAACATGTAAACAGGTTAGGAAGCAGTTATATAAATTATCAGAAACTAATAAAACTTTTGCAAGTCCTTTTTGCCATTTGCTTGCATGTTTGCTTGTTCTAAGACAAGGTCTCATGCAGCCCAGTCTGGTCTAGAACTTCCTATGTAGTAAACAATGATACTGAACTTCTGATTCTTCTGCATCCACTTCCCAAGCCCTGGGACTACAGGTTCATCCATGTGGTGCAGGGCTTCTTGCATGCCGGCTAAGCATTTTACCATTTATGCATCCCTAACACCATTAATTACCAGAGTAATTAATTGTATGGCATTATTCCCAGAGTTAGAACTTATCTAATCTAATCAATAAATTCTTCAAAATCTACATTCAAACATCTAATTCTTGACAAGGTCAAGATTAAAAATGAACCCTCTAAACACATTAAACTGTTGTTTGGAAAACTCCAACTAATTTTATACATTTTTTGTCAGAGAATCTTTCCCCAGCATGATTCTTTGCTTTAGCTGACAGTTTATTCTTCTTCCAGCAGAAGCCTGGGGGCTTCCATAATATAAAAGAAATCTGTTTTGAGTCTCACCAGCTGTCTGGTCCTGCTCTCACCCTGTTGTTAGATCTTGAGGTGGCTTCAAAGAAACAGCTGAGGAAGCAGAGTGGGCAGTCCAGAAGCTTGGATCGTTGACGGACATTCCCATCAGCATCAAGAAGCAGAAAGTCTGCTGTGCCACGTGTCTGGCCTGATCTGTCAACTTGTAGTTCTTCCCCTTATCCTTCCTTCTAGGCTCCAGTCCAACTCTCCTCTTGTCTCTAGGACTCTTTGGCTTCCTTTGTAGCTGAGAGTCCATTAGACTATGGGCAATTGGCACACAGGAAACTGCCTATTCATTTCCATACACTGGCTCTTAGCAAAGTGCCTTGTATAAAATAGAGGCTCAGTGGATGAATAAATAAATGAATGAAATAATTTAACACTTCACAGTTCAAAAAAAAAAAAACCTCAGAGATTAGAGGATCCATGTGTAGCCTAAAATATTATTTTCACAGATGTGTGAAATTAAGGTGTAAAACAAGTGGTCAGCCCTGAAAGCACACATACACAGGTAACACTAAATGAAGTGAGTAGGATATATTTATATATTTCGGCCTTATATATATTCATATATAATATAAATTATATAATTACACATATCAATATATGCTGTGGGACAATGGAGTGTTCCCTGTCACTTGTATTATTTTTAGTAAAATGATGATTGGCCAGTAGCCAGGCAGGAAGTATAGGCAGGGAAATGAGAACAGGAGAATTCTGGAAAGAGAGTCTTGACCCAGCCTCAGAAGAAGCAAGATGTGACTGCTTCGCCTAAAAAGGTACCAAGCCACGTGGCTAACTCAGACAAGAATTATGGACTAATATATGTTATAAGAATTAGTTAATAAGAAGAGCCTGAGATACTGGGCCAATCAGTTTATAACTGATATAGACCTCTGTGTGATTCTTTGGGACTGAATGACTACAGGACTGGGCAGGACAGAGACTTCAGACAACACCTATATATGTATATATATTCAAAGGAAAATGGGCTATGATTCCAAGAGGAAAGAATCGGAGCCTTGTAGGACTTTCTTGTTGGACTTTCTTTTAGGGATCACCAGCTCCCAAATAATGACTCAGAGACGTATTATTAATTGTGAAAACTTGACTTTAGCTTAGGTTTGTTCCCAACGAGCTCTTATAACTTAATTAACCTACTACTATTAATCTAGAGTTGTTTTTTTTTTCCCTCTCCTCTAGTCTCTATATCTGACTTCTCCTATGTCTCACTGGAACCTCCCTTGTGTGCCTGGATTTTTTTCTCAAGTTCCTCTCTCTTCCTGGAAGTCCCACCTAACCTCTCCTGCCTAACTACTGGCCATTCAGCTCTTTATTAAACCAATCAGTAGCCTTAGGCAGGCAAGGTAAAACAGTGACACATCTTTACACAATTTGCTCAAATATCCTATAACAGGGACCATGGTGTGTATATGTGGAGGGGAGGGGCAGGGACTGGAGAGAGGAAAGGGAAGGTGGATGATGTGATGTTTAACTTTAGAAAATATGTAAAAAATAACAAATGAGTGATTTGCATGAATAAAAATTATGAATGTGCAATTGGTTTTGTGCCAGATACTAGAGGGAAACATCTTCTGTTAATATATTTATTTAATATTTTATTTATCATTTCTGTCTTATTTAATAACCTCAACTCAATGCACTATCTTTTTCTACTTGGTGCTCAGCACTGTCTAGCAGATCATTGCCTTACTTACCTTTTCTGCTATTGTCTCCCATAAAAATTGAATCTCTAAGGGCCAAACGTTTTGTCTATTTTGTTTGTTGCTGCATCTCCTACCTAGCAGACTGTCTGCTACCAAGTAGATATTCAGTAGATATTTGTAGCTTGAAGACTATCATCTCTACAGCTCAAAAAAAAAAAATCTGGATTTATATCAGACATGCCACAGTCACCCAAGGCTTTTTAAATGTAAATCAAAACAAATAAACAAAAACCTGGCAAGTGTACTGTGAGGTGGGTATCATTATTCTGATGTGGTGGGCACTGAAAGCTTCAGACAGTAGATCACCTCATGAATGGCTGCATCCGAATCCAAATTCTAGGTAGTGTGGCTACAACACATGCTCTCATCATGACCTCAGTCTATCTTGAAATGAGAAAACATCCTGAGCCTGAAGCAGAATATTCATGAGGAAGGTAATGTAAAAACAGAGACCCCATTACAACCCAGGCCATCTTAGAAAGACCTCATTGAGCAAAGATATCTCTCTAAATTAACAATGTAATAAATGTAGAATGGAAGAGATTAGCTAGATGCAGGAAGGCTAGCTAATGACTGTACCTCCTAATGAGATGCCCACCATGTGTGGGCAAACAGTTTCTCTGACTACTGTCTGATGTGAAGGGAATGGTAAGGAGCTCTTCCGTGGCACACAGAAGCGCCTTCTTCCACTCACACCTGCTTAGGGCGCAGCAAAAGACAGTGAGTAAATGTCTGGAATATTGCATAAAAGCTGTCTGCCCAACCAGTCAAAGCTATTAAAATCCGTCTCTCTGAAATGAACCCTGAGAGCAGGTCAAACAAATCTAATTTTTATTGTTCCTTAAGGAGATGTCTGTGCCGGAGACAAAGGAGAAAGGCAGGAGGCCAGTTCAGAAGAGAAGCGGAAAAAAAAACCCTAAGAGGCCTTAAAAAATTAAATGTTCAAAAGAGCTGTGGCAGGCAAGATAAATGATATATTACAGTGCTGGTTTAAACCTAATTGATGACTAATGTTGTAATGCAGTTGAACCTATGCTGATCTATTATCCGTCTGCTCCGGGCTGAAGGGACACTGCAAGGAGAAAAATTGCTAACTGTTTTAACCTGATGGAACTTTGAAAAAATAACCAGTCTAGTTACTTTAAAAGATAAATGGCTGGGCGGTGACCTTCTAATGTATATCAGGGTCTTGCAATGCAAAATCAAAAGTTAATTAAATAGAATCCAGCACAAGAACCATGTAGAAAGTGTGTTTTAGAACTCAAGTGGCCATAATGAATTGTTCTTTTGGGTCCTCACAAAATATTTCAAGGAAGCTACCAATGAACAGCCGGTAATGCCAGATAGCATAGTTGTCATTGAGAAGTCAAATGTACATGCAAACACCATCTGGAAAATACATATTGGCACAGCTAAGCCATAGTCATTGTTAGGGCAGTAAGGGCATCAACAGAGTTGTGTGATGGGAGGGGATCTGTTTTATTGTTTTATAACAACATTCAGAATAAAACATAAGCAAATGATGTAAAGATATTTTTGAAGGATACAGGAGTTAGCTTGAAAGGGTTCCAGTGACCAGATCTAGAAGAGTGTTAGCCATGGAGTAATGAAAGTATTGTTATGCCAAAGACTAGGAGGAGTCAGAAGTAACATCTCTAGTAATGGGACAAGATGGTTTCATGTGCCTCTTGATTCAGTGAACTGGAGAGTACCCAGTATCATTCTGTGGCATGTGAACAGCCAGGAAGATAGGAGGAAATTCCAAACTAATTGACATATGTGCTACAAAGTATTTGGCCAGTTTTCCTAAAAAGTATCGAGCCAAATATAAAGTAAAAAAGATGATGCCGAAGGTGTTCCACACCAAAAGTGAAGAATGCATGACCATTAAATGCAAACCATGTTGCTGGAGCAGAAAAGCATGTTCATGGGATAAATGGTTTGAATGAGAATGGCTCTCATAAACTCATATGTCTGTATATTTGGCTCCCAGTCGGTTCAAATATTTATAAAGAACTGGGAGAGAAAGCCTTGTTATTGGAGGTGTGTCACTATGTAGTAAGAGGCACAGGCCTGCTTTTGGTCTCGGCGGCCGCCTGGCTCCCATCACCCGGTGCCTGGCTAGCTTATGCCCGAAATAATTATATAGAAACTGTATTTATTGAAATATTGTCTGGCCCATTAGCTCTAGCCTCTTATTAGCTGACTCTCACATATTTGTTTAACCCATTTTTAATAATATGTGTATCACCACGAGTATGTGGCTTACCGGCATGAGTCTAACCAGTGTCCACCTTGGGCCGGAGAAAATATGTCGTCTGCCACACTGCCTTCTCTCTCCCAGCATTCCGTTCTGTCTACTCTGCCCACCTAAGGGCTGCCCTATCAAAAGGCTGCGGCAGTCTCTTTATTTAACCAATGAAAGCAATAGAAATACAGAAGGAACTCCTACACCATTTCCCCTTTTACTGTTTAAACAAAAAGGAAGGCTTTAACTTTAACATAGTAAAATTACATATAACAAAACAGTTATTAATCAAGAATTACAGTTACCATATTTAGATCTATTTTATCTTTTATTAAAACAATAGAAAACTATAACTATCCATTCTTTAACTCCATCAAAAACACAATTTATCAAGCAAGAATTACAGTTACAACCTATTTTATCTTTTATCATGACAAAGGAAAACTATAATTATAACTATCCATTTTTCAACTCCATCAAAGACTCCAGAAGGATAAAATATTACCTAAGTAAACAAGAAATAAGCAACTTCCAAACTCTAGGAATGACAGAGACATCTTGCTGCCTGTATAGTCACCCAAAGTTTCTTTGTACCGTTGGGGCATCCATCTTTAGCCTACAGGCCCATAGTATCCAGCAGACTTTTCCATGAAGCAGGAAAATTTAAAGACAGTTCAGTCACTTTCTTCTGTATCCTGCAGAATGTCTTGTAGACTCTTTCATGAAGCAGGAATCCTGAAGGATCATCTCACCTTTAGGCAAATTTAGCAGTCCTCTCTCTGTAGGTTCTTTATGTTCATTTAAGCAGTCCAGGCAAGAGCAGTTTCTTGCCCAAATGGCTATCAAGCTCCATAAGGAGCCTCTTTGATGCCTGTCTTCCTCTTGAAGTAGCTGGTGCTGCCAGGAGCTATGAGACGTGTCTCATTGTCATGAAATGCCATAAGTTATTAAAACATTTAAATGCCATATTCTGTCATCTTTGAAAGATATGAAGAATGTCTATCTAACTGAAATATACCTCTATATATCTAGAAAATCTAACTAACATGACAACAAGCTTGACTATATCAATGATTATCCATTAACAACCTACATTTCTTAATTATACATTACATTTTTCAAATGAACTACACAATCACAATACCTTAGTCAAGATCAGAAATACATATGTATATAACAAAATTGACCTTAAATTTATATCAATAAAGCAAAATTTATACCAATGTAAATTATCCATATCTATATCATCTCCCCCTTTAAATTTAAATTTAAAGAACATTTATAAACAATATTTGGGAATATGGACATTGAAAGGTTTCCAGTGACCAGATCTAGAAGAGTGTTAGCCATGGAGTAATGAAAGTATTTATAACGAACTGGGAGGGAGAGCCTTGTTATTGGAGGTGTGTCACTAGTGACAGGCTGTAGATGTAATTTGAAGGAACCAGACTCTATCCCAAGTGGGAAGCCAAATTTGGTAGCATCATCCATGTGGTCCTAGATTCCAGAGGCCAATCAGCACGTGGCAGGGTAAGCCCTGTATGAAAATTCTGAGAGGTTAAGAAGTCCTGAAAGGTCATCCATTGTATGAAGCTATGAAAGCGAAGCCTAGATTGCACTGAAGACCATGGGATGTTGAACACGCCAGAGTCATGGAATATCTATCAAGGATGGTTATACACTAGGAGTGGGATCAATCCAAGAGGCAAAACTGTATTGTAGTAACCAAAGCTAGAAAGGCAGGGCCATCTAAGCCCTCCAACATCAGATATGGAGTCACAGGATTTATTGTTTACCTTGCTGGGTTTCATTCTTGCTTTGATACAGTATTTTCTCACTATGCCCCAGTTCCTCCCTTTTGGAATGGTAATATACATTCTTTGCCATTGTATATTGGAAATATGTAATATTTTTAGGTTTTACAGGTGTTTTCAATTCAGAGCTTGCTTTGAGTTTCACAAGACTTTGAACTTTGGACTTTGAAACAATGTTGAGACTCAAAGAAAACATGGATTTTTTTTAAGTTAGGCTAAATACATTTTGCATTATGATATGGCCACAAGCCTATGGGAGCCAGGAAGCGGAATGTGTTGATTTGAGGACTTGGTTCCCAGTTGGAAAGAAATAGGACATGTGGCCTTTTGGGGGTAGGTGTGTCAGCGAGAACTGGCTTTGACCTTTTGAAAGGATTTTAAGTGACTTGTCCCATTTTCAGGTACTCTCTGCTTCTCATGTGTGAATCCAGGGGTGAGCTCCCAGTGGTAGCTCCAGTATCATGCGTGCCTGCTGCCGTGCTCCTCACTATGATGATCACGGAGTCTAACCCTCTGAACCCATGAGCCCCAAATAAATTCTTCTATAAGTTGCCTTGGTCATGGTGTCTTATCACAGCAATAGAAGAGCACAGTGGTAGGCACAAGACCTATTGGTTAGTTGTTAAAACCTTTTATAAATCTATGATCATTTTATAATTAAACCATTAATATAAAAGTGGCATTATTGTACATTCTTTAATGACCTACACCTAGGCTTATTATTCTAGAAGACATTCTCTTCAGAAGTGATTAAAGGCCACCACCAAAGCCTGGTTGTCTTCATTTGCTTGGAAGGGTAAAGAACTCAATAATAATATTAATAATAATAATAAATTATTATTATTATATTGGTGATGGTCATCATAGGTAAGCTACCATAAGAAGAGCAAGCAGCCTGAACAGTTTACATGATTTAGACACAGAGTCTATGAAAGGACCACTGAGAACAGCTCAGCTCTGACACTGCCTACAGAGAGACCATTGCCATTAGCCATTATAATTACATCTTTTATTTTGTACTTACTCTGAGTTAGTCCTATATATATCATCTCTTTTAATTCACATAAAAGCCTATGAGAGACATTCTGTTTGCATTTTAAAACATATTGAGGAAACTATATTCATTTTCTAAAACAGACTTCCAGCTTTGACGGTGGCTGGAAGAGTGGATGCCAGAGTCTATGCCTGTTGCTCCACCACTGAGGAAATACAAGCTCAAGAGTGAAGAGCCCATTTCAAATGACCTTTAAAAAGCTTAGCTAGATCTGACCAGGACTTAGGGTTAATGTTACATTTGGAAAAGAAAAAAATCAGGAGAGGCAGAGCCAGGCAATTGTGCAAAGCAAGATGAGTGTAGGACCATTTCATCCAAAGACCCTGCTTTTAGAATCCAAGCAGAGTTTCACCTACCTCATACTAAACATCACCGTGCCTCTTGCTAATAATACTCATCTGTTACCTTTATTAAACAAGGAATTGCTAAATATATCATTGTGCAAAATTCACTGGTGAATTTACCTTGCAGGAGAGCTGCCATGCTTACAAAGGTGGTTTTCCCAAGGCCAGACTCATTGGTCACATTCTGGATGTACTGACCCTGTGATTTCCCCAAATGTGGAAAACCAGTTGCATAATTTGTGGTAATGGGATCTGTGTTTAAGATACTCCCCCCAAAACCACCCTCATGCTTAGCCTGAGATATTTTTTTAAAAAGTCACCCATTTGAGCCTACTGTAGGCAAGCCATGATAACTAACGCCTCTCTTTGCATTAACCTATCTTTCTCTTTCTCTACTTTCCTCCTTGTCCTCCTCTTACAGTTCCTCCTCCTCCTCCTATTTCTTTTCATTTTTCTTCTTCCTTCTTAATATCTTCCTATAAGGAAACACTGAAACATAAAGAGTTAGTATTAATTAAAAATTTTAGGAAAACTTACACAGTGGAGAAACCTTGAGCAGAGTCTTCATCAAGGACATCGCATCTTGATATGCGAAGATGAGAGAAAGATCCTTGTTAGGCAATGTACTCACTAGACTAAAACCATCCTGGTGGAAGATTCCATGGAAATAAAATCCTGCATACAATGTTCAGAACAAGGCATGAGTGATGAGAATGAAGCATAAAGAGCAGAGAGGAAGGGCAGCAGTGACAGTGAAAACTTAATGAACATTTGCAAGGGCAGTTTGGAGTTTGACATAGAGAGGCAAATGGCCCAGGTTAAGGGTTGCATTTTCATTTGCCTCTGTCCTTCAAGACTGGACTCCAAGTTCTGAAGACCAGCTTCAAGATTTATGTTTAAACTCTTCCAAAGAATCAAACACTAAAATAACCCTTTCTTCATGACCCTCTTCTCAGCATGAACTCTTATTGCTGCATTCCTTTCCAAGAGCAAATTATGCCTGCTGTCCTTTAAGATTCTCTTGTAATCTAAGCTTTCTATAACATAAACTGGTTGTCTGTCTCTAGGTAGGAGAAGGATTGACTTATAAGGGATCTTTTTCCTTGAAATATTTTGGTGAGAGCAGATACTGTGAGTGTTTCAGGGTAGCAAAATAAGAACAAACACACTTAGAAAAAAAAGCCTTACCTTCTCTATATGGGATCTGACAGGTACACAGAGGCTCTGGCCAATCCACAGGTTGGCTGTGATGCTCAAGTTCCTGTACCACTGTTTAGTGAGGTCAAAGTCAAATTTTATGAAGTTTGGCGAGTTCAGGGAAAATATCTTGCTGAAAAACCTCGAGTACTCTGTAAACAGATTTCTAGGTTTTGTTGAAAGGTTTATGAGAACACCATGCTGATCTTGAAGTTATATGAATAAAAAGGCCAGAATGCATCCCTTGAAACTGATGTGCATATCTCTTTGTAGATCTGTATTTAACCACCCAGATAAAAACACAGGTTCTGAGGTCACGAAGACCTATGTCCAAATCACAGTTTTTCCATGTACTGGCTATGTGCAAAACAAGTTACTTTGTGTTTCTCAACCTTGACGGTTCATGGTTCTGACACTTAGTTCTCAAGGTTATTTTTGAGGACAATGATTTCCCTGAGTATGACCAAAGACCACAGTGTTCTGAGCTTTCACTCAGTTGTTCCCAATAAAGTCTTCCTAGCCACCATAGTTAGTACCAATATTTTTTCAAAGGCCCAAATACTTCTTATCCTCTTTTTATATTTCTACCTAGCAATATTAATATGTATAATTATATATATATATCACTGTATAGTTTACCATTTTCTATTCTTGACTTTGTTTCTGAACCTAACAGAGATGCTTAAGTAATTAATTTTAAGTGTTGTGTATATTGATGAAAAAAAAGAAGGCATGGGTTTCCCTGGATCTGGAGTTACAGAGGGTTGGTAGCTGCCATGTAGATGTTGAGAACCAAACCAGGCTCCTCTTAAAGAGCACCAAGTGCTCATAACTACTAAACCATCTTTCCAGCCCAGAAACTAGCATTTTAGCAATTCAAGGGCATACAGTTTTGACTGTTTTGACCACTGCTACATCTGCTGGGCCTAGAACAATGTTTGAAACATAATAAGGACTTAATAAATATTCATTGCATGAATGAATGGATGATTAAGTAGTTGACCAATGGAAGAATTCTAGTCTAGAATTTCTAGTCAAGATGGCTTGATAAATTTATACTCCCACTACCCCCTGTTGTCAAACACAGAGAAGTAAAACATTAATTACAAAATAAAAATAAATACAAAGACAGGTGTGTTATATAAGATGGTAACATTAGGGAAATTTGAATAAAAATTATAGAAATTTTTGGGTTACCTTTGAAACTTTTCAGTAAGTACAACATTGTTTCAGTATATTAAAAATGGTTTACAAAAGAAAGATAATCATTTCTATAACCCAGAAATAAAACAAAACACACGACAATAATAAGGGATTAAAAGTATGCACTACCAGACTCACCTAGCCAACTTACAAGGTGGGCAGTTGAGAGCCAAACATAGTAGGGGGTGGGCTTGAATCTCATGTGTTGGAACTGACAGGCTGGGGTAGAACTCTCCTATCTTGAATGAAATCTTGATGTCATACCACCTGTTGCCTAGGATTGTAGCTTCTAAAAAGCTCAAGAAGGAGGAACAGCTGCACAGCTAGGTCTCCAGCCAAACTATCTGCTTAATGGCTCATTTCTAGAGAAGGATGGAAGATCAGTATTTCCAAACATTGTGTTTGAAATATTTCAGTGCTAAAGACAATAGATTGATGTCAGAAGGCCAAAAGATAAAAATAGCACTGCACATTAGTAAGATGTGTGAAATATCATGGCTACAAAGAATATCTTCAATCCTTCAATCCTAGAGAAAAGGCACAGATCACCTACCATAGAACAACACTGAGGCCAATAGCAGGTGACTTAAGAACAGTCACCTTTGCCAAAAGACAAAGAGGCACCTTTCCAAATGCTGAAATGGAAAAGCTTTGACTAATGGTGGATGCATCTAGTGTTATCCTTTGAGATTATACTCACTTTCTAGGTTTGTCATAACCACACATAGACACTGGCTGACCTAAGTGACGAGACGACAATTTCCTCAAACTGAAAGTCTAAGATTGGGTGTCAGTGACTACACAATCAAATGTGTATCTGCCTGGTCTCCCTCTTCAGTCTGTGATCACTCTTGTCTCATCATGTCCTCAGATTACGTTTCCCATTGTGTTTTCCCCATACACACATTTCTAGGTATGTGTTTGAGTACCCCAATTTCATTGTTTTATAAGAATATAATCAGATTGGGTTTGGATTCATTCTAATGATCTCATTTTAACTTAATTAAACTTTTAAAGGTCCTATCTCCAAAGATAGTCACATAATAAAGCTTATGGTTTCAGCATATGAATTTGGGGACTTGGAGATACAATTCAGGCCATAACAAAAAGTAAGGTATGTATGTATGTATGTGCACACACACACACACACACACACACACACACACACACACACACACACACACACAGAGTCAAGATTCACAAAATAATTAGAGCAGTTGCTATTTATGTATACTTGCTTTAAAATATCATTTTTTTTTTTGTTTTTTCGAGACGGGGTTTCTCTGTAGCTTTGGAGCCTGTCCTAGAACTGGCTTTTGTAGACTAGGCTGGCCTCGAACTCACAGAGATCTGCCTGCCTCTGCCTTCCGAGTGCTGGGATTAAAGGCATGCGCCACCACCGCCCAGCTTCAAATGTTATTTATTGACAAGGAGAAAATGCTACAAAATAAAATAATAGAAGTATATCTAAAAATTAGAATTGAAGTTAATCATAAATGAGTTAAAGTTATTTGTTGAAACTAGAGAATACTACAATAAATTCTTTTTTTTACAAAACCAAAAATCCAAATAGATCAATGATTGAAACTCAATGAGTGAAACAATATGCAGCACATAAATCAAATCAGGCTAATAACAGTTCTGCAGTTGTATGGGAGCCTTAAAGCCTCTTCTGCCAAAAACAGTTTAACTATATATATTTATATACTGTATGATTAATTTTTGCACATAAATATTTTCCATGTGTATGGATACTATGCAAGTATACATGTTATTCAATATATGTGTTTAGCATGGAGAATATATGAACTTCCCCTAAAATGTTATCTTGGCCTTATCATTTTGGCATATGCATCTTGGGTCGGATTAGTCACAATAACTCATGCCTCCCCATTTTCCATATACCTCATATAGTCCTTATCCCAGTATAAGTAGAAAGGTATCTGTCTGTCTCCACTCCAATAGACTTTTTTTTTTTTTAGTCACTGGACATTAACTATTTCTGTAACTCCAGCTAAGGGTACAATGCTTATGGATGATACTTTCTTGTTGAATGAATGAATTCTGGTTTCTGTTCACAAGATAGAATAGTAAGTGATTAAAATCCATTAAAACATCTAGGGACCAAACACTTTTTAAAGTGTCCTACAGGGACTATTCTTGCGTCATAACAGCATCCCCATGTGGAAGGTGTTCAGGTTATTTCCTATGTGTGTGTGTACTCATGAATTTATTTATTTATTCTTCTCTCATATATCAATTCCTGTTCGCAGTTTCTCCTTTCTCCTCCCCTTCCAGTGTCCTGTTTCCATCCACTCCTGCTCCTTTCCCTTCAGAAAAAAGGCAGGCCTTCCGTGGATATCAACCAAACATGGTTGCAGTAAGACTAGGCACCTCCCCTTGTACTAATGCTAGACAAGGCAACACAATAGGAGGACAAAGGGTCCCAAAAGCAGACAAAGGAGTCAGGGACAGGCCCTGTTCCCACTGTTAAGAGTCCTATCCTTTAGAGTAAGACAACGGAGCTGCTGTACTTCTTCCAAAGTTGTTTAGTTGATAAACAGTGTATCCGGGATTGTGTTCCAAATTTTCTATCTTAGTCTAAATCTTCCACCATTATGTTATATGACTCACATTTTATACGTGAAATACACCACTAATAGAATGCAGTAATTACTAAGCATTCATTTGAACAGATAAATCCAGTGCCATTATGCTAAAAGGATTAGGGATACAAGTTACTATCCTGGCAAACTGCTAAATGTTTCTGACAGCATTTCCTATGCACTGCTTTCTCTACCTCTCTGAAGGATGTGTGGTGTGGGAAATGAGCTAATAATCCAAGTGGTCCCTTTCCATAGCTTCCAGCTGTTCTCTAAGTATGTGGGATCATCCTAGGATGTTCCTGACCACCGTAATCCTACAGTTGTGGTAGGAATTTCTATTTGGTGTGCTTTGACTCAC
Source organism: Ondatra zibethicus (assembly GCA_004026605.1). Classification (NCBI taxonomy): domain Eukaryota; kingdom Metazoa; phylum Chordata; class Mammalia; order Rodentia; family Cricetidae; genus Ondatra; species Ondatra zibethicus. The sequence goes on from PVIU01003629.1 coordinate 14,514, forward strand.
ACACCTGGGCTCACAGCTCCATGGCCTCCTGAATGGAGAGTGGGGGATCTGGGTACCAGTGCCACTGTAGACAACAGAAGCTTCCTCTCTCCTCCATGCATGCAGAAAATGCTGTTGTATGTCAGTATATAAACCCTAAGCCAAAGCCACTGGAGAAGGCAGAGAAAGACACTTCATAATCAATCCTTATTATCCTGAAAATATGACATACTTTGTATTTGGGATCCCTAGATCACATAAGTGATGGATAATAGAGATAAAAAGATGCCCATCTAGCATTTCAGCTGATTCTCTTGGAAGAATCAAAAGAAAAGCACTATTACATTTGAGCAGCAAAATGGCAGTTTCTCTAAGATGTAAGAGGCTTCCTGCTGTCTAGCACAGGATCACCAAAAGCTTACTATATACAGCCCACACTATCCACTGTGTC